>VDFB02101099.1:0-35432 GCA_007258455.2 Sequoia sempervirens
ACACACACACACACACACATAACAATGTCTTATTTAAAAGATGTGGTAGTGAATTATATGAAAAAAGTTTGCTAGGCTAGATCACCTTTTTTAATGATCCAGGCCTTGGTCAAAGTTCTTATAAATATTGGAATTTTCCCAAAAAGAGGAAGTCCTTTATTATTCCATGTTTGAAACCCATCCTAGAAATTAAAAACCTTCATTACTCATACTCAAGCATATCAAGCATATACAAGAAGACATTCTTTCCTTAATTTAGCACATCTCACATAAATTGATAGAATATATTAAGATCAATCTCATAGAGAAATATAATTCTTCTCATGATTATACACACAATGCATGCCATATCATTCATCATATAGAAACATATATGCCACTCATCACAAATTTGCAAGACAAAATTCAATCATGATATTAATACAAGATCACTACATTCTCCACAATCTACTCCCTTGAACATTCTATCATTGTTCATGGTGACCTTAATAGGTTACAAAACTTAAGACAACATGGAACCAATGGTGTCAAACATTTGGAATAGTCTCCAAGAGATTTTAAAATAAAAATCAAAAGAGATAAGACTTATTAAATTCAACACTTAGTCTAAAAATATCCATAATTTCAATAATAAACCAAGTATGACCAAGGGCTACAAAATAGATAGTCAAAAGAGTTGGTGACTGAACTGATCATAAGAAAAACCAAAAATAAAAATGCAGGTCCTTATAACATAAGACATATTTTAAAAAATAAATAAAAAATAAACCTTCAAACTAGAAAAACTTCACATAACTGAGTGACTATCACTTTTCACATAGAGGGAGTAAATGGCTACACAACACCTTTCATCCAAGGTGCACCAAAAAACATACCTAAACACATTCACAAATCAAATAATTTTCAATAGAAATTCCATGCTATAATTCTAATATCAATACATGCATCCATGCACTTTTCAACATGCAAATATTTTCAATTCGATGCAATGCAAGAAGACATATGAAAGATGAATTCTCATATTAAATGCAGAAGTCAGATTCACTCAATACATTACATTGACTTGGAATTTTGTAGCCTCAAGGGCTTATTGCATATGATAAGTTCTATTACCTGTTCAAAAGACAAGGTCATGCAAGGTTGTTGTGATTTCCAAACAAAACCACATTAGCTTATACATGGGATGAGTAATCATTCAGCCATGTACAAACTACCATCACAAGGGTCTTACATAATATTATATCACAAGCCTAATATAGTGATATCCACATTCTTATCAAGGTTGACATAATGAAGGTACTAGGCTTGGCAAACATAATATAATCATGATTTATAATTTACATTTTAAATTTAACTACTTCCAATATGTAGGGTAGGGTCATCTCAAAATCATGATTTACAATATAAGGCTACATTAGGTAGGATCTTACTTAATACACAACAACTCAATAAGAAAGATAGACTAAAACAAACTATGGAAACAAATACAAAATGTAACCGTAGACATTGAAAAATGTCCTAATCAATTAGGGTATGTGTGATCATGATGCCAAAAAGTGGGTATACACGGTATGTGGAAGTTGACGCATTTTTACCCGTGTTCAGAAATGAAAAGGTTTTTAAAAGAGATTGCATCTTTCCACCAATATAAATTATGCTTTACTTTGAATTTAACAAATAATTATTATTCATTTTCTATTTGAATTACTAATTTCAAAGTCCCCATTGATAGGCTGATTTGAAAATATTTTATAGCTTTCAATACTGCCATTTTTTGAATCCAAAAATGCATCGTGATTCTATGCTTCATATACTATATAGGATTAAATAAAAAAATGAATTTCATGAAGTTTTGACTGCCAAGGTAGTCATACATCCAGTTTTATTTTTTTTAAACTCTGTAATAAAAAAATTCATAATTAATTATTTTACTTGGAAAAAAATGCACTGCCAATTCTAGAGATACAGTCATCTACTTATATCTACAACTATAATTTTTTTTATCATTTTATTGTTGTTAGGTGGTCGTGATAGACAACTACTTATTTTTCCCTCGGAATTTTAGTACTACTATACGAAATTTCACCACCAAATATATATATATTAAATAAACCTAGTAGTTTAGAAACTACATTCAATTTTCTACAGATTCTATTCTTACATATTTTTGAAATAATATAGATAACTTATTCAAATTTTTATGTCAAGTTGCCTAACTCTTATTTTTTCTAAATTTTTCACCACTTAAGGGCCTATTTTTTCCATGATGATCCTACACATACCCATTTCATACACTCGAATTAGATTTATTAACATCATTTCCTCTTTATTTGTCCCCTTTTTACTTAATTGATTTAATTATCCTAGCTAATTAATTAATTTAATCATTTTCCTCTATATCGCCTAATTAATTAAATTGGGTTAATTCACCTCTTTTAGCACTAACACTTCATCCCATTAAATTGAATAGATCAAAAAATTTAATTTAATCTCCTAATTCATCTTATTTAATTAAATAACCGTAAGTTATTTAATTAAATATCATTTCACCTCTCCCTTATTTATTAAATCATCTAATTTAATAAATCTCTTAATTTCTCTAATTCCCTAATTGCATAAATTAAGCCTTGTTTAATTAGCAATTAAACTAATTATTCCTCCAATCAAAGGGAATATTCCGATGGGATATTCTTTATCCTTTTTGCATAATTAAAACTTAGTTTTAATTTGTAAAATCATATTTTTCCTCACCCTAATGGAATATTCTAAGGAATATTCCCTCTCCTCCAATCAACTCACTTAGCTTCAAAAGAAAGTTAACCCTCTTACCTTTCTAGCAAGTCACCTTTGACCTGTGTGAGCAAGTCAAAACTGTGTTTGTTTGAGGTAATTGTGAGCCTTTGATTAATCTTCATCTTATATCCTCATTCGTTGATGACAATCCATGATCCATGCCTCTCATCTCTTTCATCTTGAACCATTGATTGAGATTTTTGATCTCAACCATTCATTCCTCATTTGCTCTCCTATAAATAGATCATTATTTGGACACAAATAGATCCATCTTTTATTGCAAAGTCATGTTGAATTTTCTCACATCCATACTCTTTTTTTTTTTATAAAAAGGGGTAAAATATTTATTGAATATCAGAAAAGAACATTACAATCAAGAAAGAGGGACCATGTCCGAGACCAAACTCAACTATCTTCGAACAACCTTCTATCATCCTCAAGAACCTGAACTAAATCCTGTCGTAACTCGAGGGAAACATGCATCCAATCCTCAATCTTCCAACCAGCACCTTGCTCAAAAGCCCATTTAGCTAAACAGTTAGCAACTCGATTCCACTCCCTTAGGATATGAACAAAGGACACCACCTCCATCCTAGAACTAACATGAAGAATCTGCTAGACAACAGAGGCTAATCGCCAATTAATCTCAGACAACTTCTACACGTTCAATAGATTAATCAAGACTTGAGAGTTAGCTTCACAAATAATCCTTTGCCAACCCAAAGCAAGGGCCCGTTCCATAGCATAAAGGATCGCCAAACCCTCCATAAGGTTAACCGTCACCTCCCCCTCATGGATAGAGAAAATAAAAATCACCGAACCCTCAAAATCCCTTCCCACTCCATTAATCCCTACAAGCCCAGGATTACCACGAGAGGACCATCAGTATTGATCTTCAAAACTCCAGTTGGGGGGGTCCCCATCTACCCATCCTCTGCATTCTGCTCTTCCCAATCCTACCTCTTTTGGAAACAACAGAAGAAGAAAAATAAATTCCCTGCAATCCCAGACTATCCACCAACTCAGAATCCCCTTTCTCCAAGGGGAACACCACTTCACACATGGCAGCAACCGAATCCTGGATCATACCTAACATGTGTATCCACACTTGCTGCCCCCCAGACTAACACCACAAAAAATCCTATGATTCTACTCAAGCCAAATCTTCCAAAGAAGAAAGGGAGGGCCAACATACCAAACATCTTGCAAGAAGGAGGCCAGTGATGGAGGTCTTCCCAAGCTATCCCAGAACTCCACCAATGAAGAGGCATGAACACAAGGTTGCTTCCAAACCCCCCACCACCAATACCAATGCTGCACAACAAAGTGACATCAAAAAAATAGGTGTGAGGAATCTTCCTCCTCTTTCCCACAGAGAATGCAAGTGGAAGGACCCTATAATCCACGCTTACAAATATTATCCCAGGTCAAGCACCTATTCCACGCTAGAGTCCAGACAAATTAGTTACATTTTGGCCATGAAAGCCAGTTCCAAACCCTCTTGCACCACTGAACCTCCACCCTAGCTAGCTTCTGATCCAATAACACTTGATAACCACAAGCAACAGAGTAGCTCCCCTTGGGATTGTGTATCCAAGCAAGGATATCCTCTTCTTGAAGAGCACTACAATGCCTATTACAAAGAATAGTATTAAGTTCAGCACTACTTTTCTCCATCCCCAAAATAGGCCACCTAGTGGGATCCTTCCAACAAACCACCTCCAGTGGACCATTAAAGGATAAGGACTTAAAGTCACTTACCCGGGACCACCCAGCCTCGACCACCCAGCCTCGAGAAATCTCTGACTCAACGAAAGCAAGTGAGGAAATTGGGAGGTGAGAGGAGGAAAGCCATCCCAGGAGTCTAACCAAAAAAGAGATTCTAAACCCCTACAGCATATCCAAAATAAACCATCCTTAATTAGCTTCACACCCTTTTGGAGAGTGCTCCAAATCACCAAACCTTTCCCCTCAAGAAGGTACCTAGGAATATCATGACGATGGATACCCGAAAGATACTTAAGAGATAGTATCCTAGCCCAAAAATGGTCCTGCTCCTTGCACCATCTCCAAAAAAGCTTAGCAGCCACAGCCACTCCAAACAAAGTTGACTGGCGAAGACCCAATCCACTAAACTGCTTAGGACTACACACCTCCTCCCACCTGACCGGGCTCCACTTGGGGGAGGAAAGGTAGCTAGCCCATAAGAATTTCCTCTCAAGGGAATCCAACTCCCTAAGAAATCCCACCGAAGCCACCTGAAGCATACACTTGTAGATAGGGAGAGCCTGCGCAATAGATTTAAGAAGCTAAACCCGTCCAACAAAAGACAACCATCTGTGTGTCCAATGAGTAACTTTCGCATGAAACTTATCAATAAAATTTTGCCAGGAACTGGGAAGATGGCCAATTATAGAGATTTGAATATCCAAATAATTAAAAGGGAGAACCCCTATCTGAAATCTCAAAATATTAGCAATTCTTTACTGAATGGGGCCCGACATATTGAAGAAGAAGATGGAGGATTTACCCTCATTGGTCAGCTGCCCTTAAGCCACCAAGTAAACACCCAACATCTGCCTCAAAGCACTAGCCTCCCTGATAGTAGTCATTCCCATCAAAGCTGAATCATCAACAAACTATAAGTGAGACTGCGGAGGCAAATCCCCACCCCATTGCCGACCCTAAATGGTGCCAACCTCAACATTTCTCTTCGACAGCCGCTCAAGACCTTCAATAAGAAGCAAAAAGAAATATGGGAAAAGAGGGTCCCCTTGACATAAACCCCTTGAAGTTTCGAAGAGCTCCGAATGATCACCATTTATCAGCACCAAGAAGGATACTGATGAAACATAACTCATGACCCAATGGATCCACTCTTCACTAAATCCAAAAGCACCCAAGATTTTCCACAAGAAGGACCATCGAACGCGGTCATAAGCCTTAGCCATATCCAGCTTAATGAACATAGCCTTCTCATTTGAACTAGCCATGGAGTGGATAGTGTCAGTAGCAATAACCCCATCCAAAATATTCTGACCCGCAACAAATCCACTTTGTTCCTTTGAAATCAACACATTAAGCCACTTCTTCAGCCATTCAACCAGTAACTTTGAAATAATTTTATAAACCACGTTGCAAAGGGAAATAGGACAAAACTTATTCAATCTATCAGCCCCTTCACATTTGGGAACGAGGGCGATGAATGTAGCATTGAGAGCTCTCAACATCTGCTTATTCTGTCAGGACTCTTGAACCACTACCAATAGATCCATCTTTATGATATCCCAAAATTCTTGAAAAAATTCAATTGGGAAACCATCAAGACCAGGTGCTTTCCCCTTCTTCATTTGAAACACAATCTTCTCCAACTCCTCTAAAGAAATATTCCTCATCAAATGCTCATTTGCCTCCCTAGAAACCAACTGGGGGACACAAGATAGCACCTGTTCCTCCTTAGCTGAACCCCCATGCGGATCCTCTCTGAATAGGGCCTCAAAATACTCTGAAGCCTCTTCAGCAATTTCCTAAAATGAGACAAGGTGATCCCCTCTGCCATTAACTAAAACAAAAATGGAATTACCATGTCTCCTAGCCTTCACAGAGTTAAAGAAAAAGGCAATATTTTTGTCCCCTTCCTAGAGCCACTCAACCCTAGCCTTCTGCTTCTAGTAAATCTCCTCACGTAATTCGCATTCCTCCACCATCTTTAGAGTCCTAGCTTTCTCTTTTAAAAGATCCTCAGAAATCCCATTTTCACAAATCAAATGCATAGTACTATTCAATTCCTCTTGAGTGGCAGCCTTTTCATGCAAAATATTACCAAAAGATCTCTTGTTCCACTTTTTAAGTTGATACTTGACAAATTGAAGAAGCTTGACAAAAGTATACATTGCAGTACCAAAAGCAGGATTACCAATCCTCCACCACATAATCATCTGGTCATAAAGAGAGGCATCCCACAACCACATAAGTTGGAATTTGAAAGAAGGAGTGTGAGGCACCCAAGCAGAAAGAATGCTAAGCTTGATGGGCCAGTGGTTCGAACCCCACCAATCCAAAATCTCAGAGGATGTAGACCATAAGTCACCAACCCAAAAATAGGAGACCAGGAACCGATCCAACCTCTTTGCGACACATTCCACACCAATCCTCCTATTGTTCCATGTGAAGTGGCGATTACTAGGAAGAACATCAATAAGATTTAAATCTGAAATGCAATCCTTGAGAAGCATCGTTGAAGGCTCCAACCTAGCAATTCCACCCTATTTCTCAAACAACTCCACGATAGCATTGAAGTCCCCAGCCAAGATCCAAGGATGGAAAGGCACAAGGCTATGAACAAAACGAAGATGAGACCATAAAAATTGCTTACCGTAATGCTCGACGGGTGCATACACATTAGAGAGGAGAACACACTCTCTAGTCACAAAGCAAGTGGCCTCTAAGGAAATAGAAGATCTAGATGACACCCACCAGAGAGGACAGACCCTCTGAGGGTTCCATAGGCAAGCCACCCCTCCAGAAGCACCCTGAGCATCAATACACTGACACTCGCCAAACTTCCATAGCTTAGGGACCAATTTCAACATATTTTCCACAGATAATTTAGTTTCCTAAAGAAAAAGGATATCAGTGGAATGATTTCTAACCAACTCACGAACAACTTTTTGTCGAGGGCCACTGTTCAAGCCCCTTACATTCCAAAATAAAACAATCATTTCTGGGGACACAAGAAATGCGAATCCAGGGTCTTGATTGTCCCTGACTCCACCAAAGTTTCCCCAGTTGACTTAATCTTTTCAGTATCCTTCTTCCTACCCAACTTCGACCTCTTCTCACTGACCCCCTTCTTTGGTTCCTTTTGCAGAATACCCATGTGAGGAGATGACAAAGAGCTCTTACCAACTTCAACACCAGCCTTAATAGGTAGAGAAGAACCAACTTCCCCAATCTTTAGAACACCAGTAGAAGGATCCTGCGCAACTTGGTCTATCAACTATTGATCTGTGTCCATCAGCCCAACATTCATATCATGCACAACCTACACAACCTCCAAGGAAGGCCCATCTTTTCCTATACCCAAAGTTCCCTAATCCAGATTCACCAAGCCCAGATTCAATTCCTATTGAATGAGATCCTCAAGGACCTCAAACTTGTTAAAAGAGCCATCCTCCTACCTATCCTCCATGGTCCTCTTCACCCCTCGATTCCCATTCTGAGCTTTGACAGGGGTAAAACCATCCTCCCCAGTACCCTCTCCACCTGGAATAGGTGCCTTCCCCCTATCAACCCTAGGTGGGTTATGATGAGGTTGAGAGGACTAGGGAACCATCAGCTTAGCCTTAGGGCATCTATGTAGCAAGTGTCCATATTCATGAAAAAATCTACACCAAAAAGGAAGAGTTTCATAGTCCAACTGTTGCACCCAAGTATACGATCCTACACTCACTTCCACAGAATCTGGCAATGGCTTGCTTAAATCAATTTCTACATAAATATGGGAAAAAGTCATTACCTTTTTAAATTGTGTCTGTTGTGAAGACCCAATAGGTTTTCCAAGAAATGAAGCTACCAAATGTAGCACATCCTCACACCAGCATTCAACCAGGAACCATGGAAGCCGAACCCAAACTAGGACCCTAGTCGGGAGCTCCTCAGTCGGATTGAAACCTGCATGCCATAGCTTCATAAACAAGCCAACTTGGTTGTAAAAATAGGGAACCCCCTCAAAAATCCTATTACGTTCCTTCATGCAACCAAAGGAGACCATAAACTAGTTATTCACTAGTAGCCTAATCTCCATCTCGCCTTCTGACAGCCAGGTCCTTTGAGCCCAAGATTCCAAAAACTGCAACGAGACTCTCAAACCCATAAACTTGCAATAAAAGGAATGCTTCGAGTAATACTCAATATTGTCAGCCAACATCTCCATTGGGATAACTAGCTTTAGTCTCTCTTTACATCTTTCCAAACAACCATTAATTTTCATGATCCTAGGGCCACCAGACAACCCATAATCTTTCATCTCTTGATCTGCAGCAAACAAGTTATTATCAAAAACCTTCGCCCCCTGCACTGAAGGTTTTGAGACAAAGGAAGAATGAAAATCCATCAAGGGTCTAACCCCAGATGATTCCCCTCATGACATGAGTCAGGAACAAAACAACAAATGAGCAGGCAATCCTACAGGATGAGAAAACAAGGACACCAACTTGCACAAGAGTTAGCAAGGACCCGCTGGCTCCAACCACAACCGACCAAAACACAAGAGAATTAGCAAAAAAAAGCACAACCCCACCCCCAAATGAGATAGCACACATCCCAAGGGAACAAATGGTGCTACACAACAAACCCTACACTCCACACCCAGCGAATAGAGCCCTACACAAGCCAAAAAGATTGAAAAAGATTCCTTGAATTAGGGCGCACCAAACCACACCCCCACACCACCCCAAGCAAAGAAAACACTGGCCCACACCCCACGGCAAGCGCAGAACTCCCCCACCATGCAACAACGAAGGAAAACAAAGAAGAAAGGGCACACAAAGTGTCGTCCTCACCTAGAACATGAAAAGAAACTCCCTAGCGCACCTGCAAACAGAGACCAGAGAGTGAGCTAGGGCACGGGCGCCCTAGCTTGGCCGACAGAGCTCAAAAACAAAGCCATCATTTCCGATAATCCATACTCTCAATTTTCACACATTTAGCTTATTTTTAGTTTATTTTCATTGCATAAATAACTTCAAGTTTTCATTAATGGCTTCCATGCATCCATCTTAGTTTGTAAATAAATTAGGGTTTTCATCTTTTAGCATCATTTTAGCTTAAATTAGCTTAGCAATTGCATAATTAGCTCATTATAGCATAAAATCATGGTAACTTAGCTTGCATCATGTTTATTTTGTGCATAATTTAGGTTTTTCATACACCAAACATCATGGTTTCATTGATTCTCTTCTGTAGAATCGATTGAAACAAGCTCACTATCACGGGATTGGGAAAGGGTCATCAGTCCACATCAATGTGACACCAATTCCACAATAGGATAAATTTCAATGGATTAGAGTAGATTTTTTCTTTAAAGCTTTCATAAGATTAGCATGTTAGGTTATGAGATAAAATGTTTACTTTCAATTTTGATTGACTGATCTTGTTGAGATTCGAGTATTGGTTGCTTCATTATGCTTCAATTCTTCATGGATCAAGCATGATTTTTCCCATAACTGATATCCTTGTATCAATATTTTTCTGCTAGAAAGAGGGGAAACCAATCATTTACTTTTTTTTTTGGCTTGAAATCCATGTTTTTGCTATTTTGCAGGTTGCAGTGATGCTCAAACCACAAAAAATAACGCTATTTCATTAGCACCACCATATAGCTATGCCTAATAAATTTGATATAGTGACACATATTTAATTGGATGACACTAATTTAAATATAGTGACACTTATTTAAATTTGAACTATCGTGAAACAAAAACGTTGACGCTCACCTCCATTAGACTGAGACTTTCAAACTTCAAATCGTGACACACTCATTTACACTAACACCCATCAATTTAGTGATGTGATCATACTCACTATCCATTTTGTAGGGCAAAACTCAAATTCACCAGAGTGACACCAAAATTTCAAATTGTGATGCCATTGTGTACAACGACACTCAACCAAGGTAAGAAACTTTATGCATGTTTTTCAACAGGTGACTTAATTTCTTTTGATTATTTGATCACTGATTGATGTTTGACTGTGTTTTCATTGTTAGACTAATATGGTTTTGCAATTTTTAAGGAACATAGTGAAATTGAAGAACTTCTCTTCTATCTAAACATTCTATAATTGTAACTAGTGTTTAATGCTTTAGGGCAATTTTAACCCAATTTCATGCTTTATTACTTTTAGTTTTTAGGCAATGCACTAATTTTCCATTGGGTTTAAAAGGAACATTCAAAGTTGGATAAAAATGAACCCTCATCACATCTTTCAATTGGGCTTAAAATTGAACAAAGAAAACTCTTCTTTCAATTGGTGCTTAAAATTAACTCATTATTGCTGTGAAGGATAAAATTGAAAACTGTTTGTTTTTTTTTGTGGTTTTCAAAATTGCTAGTGAATGTGTATTCAATTCTTTCATGAAATAGAAACATTCTCTATCACATTGAAAAATCACCTCCACACTTCAAATTTGGGTTTAAAATTGAACAACCATGCTAGTGTGAGAAGAGGCATAGCGTGTGTTCTCTCTTTATGCATGCGAACAAAGATGATCAAACTATAGATGTAATTAATTGATATTGTTGACCTTTAGAGGGCCCACCTTTGTGGGAAAAGGTACTCACCCCAAGAGAATGGCCCAAGTAGTGATGAGCATAAGCCAAACTCTTCCAAATTGCTATATAAATTTGTGGTTGCAAGGAATGTTTGCAATGAACAAAGTGATGCATGATAGCTCTCCCCCAGTATCTTTATGATGTGTAAATCCCTTGTTCTAAGGATTGGGATACCCCTTGAGGGAGTTTATAATAGCATCCTCTAAACCAGATTCCCTTATTATGAACCTTTATGTAGTAGCCAAAAATCCCTAATATTTGTTGATGTTAGGAGGTCAGACCTTTGAAGCCGTCCCACATATTTGTGGTTCTTAGTATATATAAAAAGTTTTTCATGGGAGATTCATGAGAAATTGAAGCTTGGCTAATGTGTAGAAGTAATTTCATGGAGGGGAGCCAGTGTGGTCAAGCTTCTAATCATCCACTCTGAATAAGCGCAACTAGAGAAATTGAAGTTGGAATACAAAAAATATAGCCATTTCTATCCTATGGTTGTAATGCTTGTGAGTTAGTTTAACAGTTATATTGGTTTCAAAATGTTCCAAAAAATCACTCACTATCCAAATTTCAAACAATTTGGATCAAATGTGGACTTCTTGAGTTATCCTCGATATTACTACTTGTCCTAAGGATTTATCCTTAGTGATTTCTAAATTTATTGACATTAATCTCAAACCCATATTTACCAAAGACAACACAGGAAATTGTGGCTTTAATCTCATAATTTTCATGAAATGGACATTGTGGAATTTATGATTTTTTTGACATAAACATCTAGTTTGACAAAAGACAAGTGGGTTTGTGCAGGATCATCATGGAAAAATAGGCCCTTAAGTGGCGAAAAATTCAGAAAAATTAGAGTTAGGCAACTTGAAATAAAAATTTGAATAAGTTATCTATATTATTTCAAAAATAATTAATAATAGAATCTGTAGCAAATTGAATGTAGTTTCTAAACTACTAGGTTTGTTTAAAAAATATATATATATTTGGTGAAAATTTTAAAGTTTCGCAATCGTACTTAAATTTTAGGGAAAAAAATAAATAAGTAGGTGTCCGCCCCACCACCCTAAAACACAATAAAATGATAATATGTTTTATAAATTTTAGATATAAGTAGAGTGACTCATGCCCCAATGTGATGCATATTTTTTTGTGATTTTTTCCAAGTAAATACTAATTATGAATTTTTATTACAACTTTATAAAAATATAAACTCATATGTTTGACCACCTTAACTTGGTCAAAACTTCATGAAATTCAATTTTTCTTTTTAATCCCATATTATCCCAAGCATAGAATGATGCATGTTTTGGATTCAAAAATGTGATACCGCTTGAAAAGCTATAGATGTTTTTCAATCAACCTATCAATTAGGACTTTAGTCATAATTTGAATAGAAAATGAATAATAATTACTTATTAAATTCAAAGTAAAGCATAACTTATATTGGTGGAAAGTTGAGAATCTACTTTAAAAACCCTTTTTGTTTCATCAATTTTGGGTAAAAAAATAGTTGTCAGCCACATACCCATCATATTACCACTTTTTGGCCCATCATGATCCTGCACATACCCAAGTGTTTGTGGTAAAATCAATTTGTTTAAGAAAAGATAAATTGGTAAATGAACCCCACATGACTATTTGGAGGCTGATTACTCCTGTTGAACAACCTAATCTTCTAGGTGCTATAATTCAACCAAACTTTGAATTCATAAATGGTGGACAAACAAATCTCATTAACAGTTTGAGAAGCTTCACTTTTGAAAGCAAGGAGACAAATACACAACACTAGAGAAACAAAACAAAAATTTTAGATGAAGAAGAGGAACACACTGATATTAAGGCTGGAAGGCCCCTATTACCACCACCCACATGGTAATAAATATTTTCCTCTCTTCCATAAACTTAAACTGTTTCCCCATGATCTCACGAAAAATAAAGATTCCTAAACCAAAGTCTACAAGACCTCATTTTAGACTTAGACATCTCACTCCAAAAGCCCTTAAGAAACAACTTTGAGTAGTTCACAAAAATAGAAACAAGTTGGTAGAAAAATTTTATAGACAGGCTTCAAGGATAGTCTAGAATTGTTTGTATTCTTTTGGATTCAAAATCTTGTTCTTTTTCATGATACCCAACTCCTCTAAATGATTCATAAAAAAATTGAACTTCATAGAGGAAAGTATCCAACACTCCGTTTCAGACATAGGAATCATCAAAAAAAGTACAATAAAAAGTGAGCATCCATATTTTATCACAACCATTATAATTTCTTGAGAAACTTTTACACTCAAGCTAGGAAGCTCAAACAGGTTTGAAAATTCCTCTATGTCCTCTCATTTTCTAGGACTTGAACATTTTAGAGGTCTACCATCATTTTTGTTACCTTGATCTTATCAAAACAAAAGCTCACTTTCCCAAATGATCTCACGCAAAGCAAGGATCCCTAAATGAAGGTCAACCAGTTGTCACCATAAAATTAGACATTGTAGTGCAAAAGCAATCAACAACCACATTGAGGCACTTTACAAAAACAAAAAAAAAATTGTTGATAAAATTTTATGAATGCACATTGAGAAAATATCCTGACATGTACACATTATTTATGAGCTAGAACCCTCATCTTTTCAAAGATCAACAAGTTTTCTAAATCATTGAGTCTGTAGGATTTGAACACTTTAGAGGTATAGCATGATTCTCAGTACCGTGGTTTTGTCAAAACAAAAGGTTCACTTTAGGTCAACATTGGGTCCAACATTTCATTCACCCCCTTTATCACATTTCATCTTTCATCTCATTTATCTTTGCAAAATTTTAAATACACCAACACTTTTGTGACTTAAAACATTAAACCAATTTGCTACCTTAGCTATTGTTTATGTGAAATATATCATTTTCCATGCAATTAGTTGAGATAGTTATCATCTTCGAACTAGTTTATCTTGAAGGTCACAAGTCTACCCTAAATATTTCCAAGTTCATTAGCAGCCTTTATCCCAACATCACAACATCAAACCTAAGTCAAAAGTGTTGTCCCAAAATGGTTGCAAAGATCACTTCCCATATTACCCATATTTTCATCCCACATTATCATCATTGCTCCCAAAAGACTTAGAGCATCCCTTTTACCTAGGTTTGAGTCAACTAGAGAGTTCAAACATTATAAAACTCAATACAACTCTCCCATAGATGACGCCAAATTTATGGTAAGGATGAGATCACAACAAAATAGAATCATGGAAAAAGACAAAGTTACATTTACCTCAAGTGATCCAAATACTTTAGAGTTTTATCGTAGAATTCATGTTACATCATCACAACAACCATCATCTCCTTCAAGAACATACAAAATTGAAGACATCACCAACAACCTATTTGAGCTCACTAGGGAAGAAAATTTAGAACATCAACTTTTTGAAAGTATAGCTCCTATATCCTTGATATTTGTAGCACTAAATTTTACATAGGATTTCACAACTCCAATAAAAGGGCCAAGTCAAACTTACATACCTATTCTTTCAGCCAACCTTGATAAAGATTTTGGTCACACCTTACCATTCGAAACTAATACACTTATGGGTACTCTTGAAATGAATCCTCCACCTCCCACTTTTGTTTGGAAACCTACCTTTGGTGCTCCTCCCATTCCCAAAGATCCAAAACAACTACTTACTCCACTTGAACTTCACTATTGTACCACCAATTCGACATTTTGGGGAATGGGTATGCGCAGGATCATGATGGGCCAAAAAGTGGCAATATGATGGGTATTTGTAGGGTATGTGGCTGACGAATTTTTTTATACCCAAAATTAATGAAATAAAAAAGGTTTTTAAAGGAGATTCTCAGCTTTCCACCAATATAAATTATGCTTTACTTTGAATTTAATAAATAATTATTATTCATTTTCTATTTGAATTACGACTAAAGTTCTGATTGATAGGATGATTGAAAAACATCTATTGCTTTCAAACGATATCACATTTTTTGGATCTAAAAAATGTGTCACACCCTATGCTTTGTATACTATAGGATTAAAAAAAATATCAATTTCTTGGAAGTTTGACCAAGTTAAGGTGGTTAGATGTAATGAAGTTTCTATATTTTTTAAAATTTGTAATAAAAATCATAATTAATTATTTACTGAAATTATTATAAAAAATATGCACTCAAGAACAGACATGAGTCCTCTCACTTATATCTAAAAATCTTATTAAAAAAAATATTATCATTTTATTGTGGTTAGGGTGTATTTAATACATTAACCTTACTTTTATTTTTTCTGAAATTCTAAGTAATTACTACATTGAAATGCAAATTTTCACCAAATAGATTTTGTTTTAAAAATAAACCTAGTAGTTTAGAAACTACATTCAATTTGCTACAAATTATATTCTGACATATTTTTTAAATAATATAGATAACTTATTCAAATTTTTACGTCAAGTTTCCTAATTCTAATTTTTCTAAATTTTTAGCCACTTAAAGGCCTACTTTTTCCATGATGATCCTGCACATACTTGAAAACCTTCTTCATCCACATGTATGAGTACCACAAGTGTACCTACCATCATGCAGAGTAGTACAAACCAAAAATATCAGAGCAATGCACAAGGGCATGTCAATACCATATCACAGAATCAACCCTCAACACAACTAGGGACATCTTTATCCAACCCTCTAGTGGGTTCATCCATTCCATCTACCATTACCACATCATCTCCTCTTAATCAACCAAAAAGAAATCCCTTGGTTACAAGTTCTATCAATCCTAGGAGTACCTTGATCATGAATCCTTTATTTATATCTTATACACAAGGCAATCCTTCCAAAATAGGACAAGGGAATCTTTTCAATCAGTGGACTCAAGGTCTTAGTGTGTCACTTCCATTGCAAAATTTAATGAAATCATCCTTTCCAATAGCTCCCTTTTCTATACCAAATCAATTAGTGCCTCAAACATACATTCCTCCCCCTCAATCCACTATCTTACAAAGAATGTTAAACCAAGGGAATCCTCCACCTTTCACTACCAATCCACTAACCACTCAAAACATCAATCCTTCACAACTGTCTCAAAAACCCCCAGATCCCACATTGCAAGCACATGCCCTAGCTCTATAGCAAGCACAAAAAACTTACCAACAAGTCGTACAACAACAACAAGCACAACAAGCAACCTTAGCACAACAACAAAAATAAGCATAACAAGCAGCCTTAGCAGCTCAACAAGCAACATTAGCACAACAACAACATCAAGCTCAACAAGTAGCCTTAGCACAACAACAACGACAACAACAAAAAGTGGCCATTGCCCAACAAGCTCAACAAGCAGCTTTAGCAGCACAACAAGCCACACAACAATAACAAGCACAACAAGTAGCTTTACTAGCACAACAACAACAAGCCCAACAACAAGCCCTAGTGGCACAACAACAACATCAAGCTCAACAGGAAGGCTTACTAGCTCAATAGTATGCCCAACAACAACAACAAGGATCCTATTTTCTTCATACAAAAATCATTAATCTGACCGTATCAACAACATATTCATCACTTTCATAGAACCTCACACCTTCATATACCCCATAGAAACCATATCTTATCCCACCATATGTTCCTCCACCCAATCCCCAAAATGATCTCACATTACAAATGAAAACACTATCACAATAAAATGCAGGAACTTCTGTATGGACAAGGCAAAGAAAACCTCATACACAAACTTGTGTCCTACCCATTTGATCTAAAACATAGCAATGATACCATTCCCTCCCTCGGGTTTTCTCAAATTCCCAAGCTTGACAACACAGTAAGGAGAGGAAGTCTTGTGGGACTACATCAAAGAATCCAATGTCATGCATGGAAGGGCTTACAATGATTCATATCTAATGAACCTCTTCCCTCAAAGTTTAATAGGTCCTACTATGGATTGGTTTTCTCATTTACCTCATGGCATCAAAACTTTTCAAGAAATCACTCAAAAATTCATCGATCACTTCTCCTTCAATCTTGACATGGACATTAGTCTAAAAGAGTCAGAGAGCAATTTCAAATCTTGGAGAAACTATAATTGACACCACCTGAGATAACAATATTAATTGTCTGACTTATCCTGACAACCACTTGACATTCAGTAATATGTTCAAACTATCCTAAATGCAAGTATACCCAATTATCAGAAACCATCGAAATGATCATAAAGAAATTGGTAGAGTCAAATTTGATCACACTTCCTAACTTTGAACACTACTAAGAACCCCATGAAAATCCATCCTGGTACAATGAGAAAAATCTCTATGACTTTCATAAAATCAAAGGACATAAAACAACAAATTGCATTGAACTCAAGAATATCATCCAAGATCTCATAGAAAACAATACAATATTTTTTGAGGTACCAGCTAGAAACCAGGATCTCAAGATATATAAGACCCCTATGCCTGATCATAAAAAATCCAACAACCATGGAAAATATAAGGATTACACCAATGTTCAACGTACTTATTCCAATGTAGTTGCTTCCTATGATAACATTATCACTGAACAGTTACCATCAAAGGAGCTAGTATAGAATGTGGAGTCACCTCACGCTGTGGAAAAATAACTGTTCAAGGAGCCATTCCCACTCAATCTAGGACACAACCTACTTTTCCTATATCTAATCCTAGAAAGTACAATCTTGGATCAACTTAAATAGATCCCTACTCAAATATCAATTTTGGAACTTATGAAATTATCTCCTATATACAGAGAAATACTAGAAAAATCTTTTTCTGAATCTTTTGTTCCTGAGAACATTGGTACTGATCAGTTTCAAGCTATGGTAGGGCATATTGCTAGCCATCTTCTCACTTTCTTCGAATAGGATTTACCATCACAACCATCTCATAATCATGCTTTACACCTTGAGGTTGTCATTCATAAAAATAAAGTCAAAAGAGTCTTGGTAGATGGAGGTGTTGGTCTAAACATTTGTACCCTACAGCTGATCAAGCATCTCGTCTATTCAAAAGATACTATTGAAAAGATAAAGAGTACCACCATCATAGCATATGATGATCAAGAATGGGTATCAAATGGAATCATTGCACTTCCTATCCAAGTGGGACCTCTCATTGTAGAAACTACATTCCAAGTACTTGATATTGATCTTCCCTATAACATTCTACTTGATAGAACATGGATCCATGCTTTGAAAGCCATAGCCTCAACCTATCATCACTATGTGAAGTTCCCTTTTGAGGATAGAGAAATCACTATCCATGGAGATCCTGAGCCTTTCTACTATTGTAAGAACCTTGAAGCCAAGTTTTATAAGATCCCACAAAAACCAAAAATTGATGAAGGACCTACACCATCAAGTTCATTTGTTGATCCATCATCTCTAGCCTCTACCTTAGCCTCACAAGTACCAATTGTGAAAAGCATACCTGATGTCAAAGTTGTAATCCAAGATGATGGTTGTGGAAGTTACAAAATAATAAAAGACACCTTTGTCTTAGGAGAGTTACCTATTTATCCTCAAACTCACGAGAAACCCACATCTAGCACTAAAGAACTAGAAACAATCAAGATGGTAGCTACTAACTTCACCAAGTGGGGAGACCTGAATAAAAAATACATCAATGAGCAAGATATCTCTAAAATCCTCTATCAAGATGAAAGACCTATTCTTGTTCTTCCCATGAAAGATGAAAAAAAATATCTACAACTAATGTAGAATTAGGGATATAACAAGAATGAGAAGCTAAGATATAATGACAATGGTTTACTAGAATCCATCGTTCTTGAGAAATGACTAAAAAATATTGGCTTAGGTTATACTACTAGCAAGGTCATGCTTATTGGAAAAGGTATTGTTGCTAAACGGGTTGAGGCTTCCTCTTGGTCACCTAAATTGTGTGATACTACCTTAGATGAATTTCCCCTTGATGTCACTGACCTATTTGAGAACAACACCCTCTTCATGATATCCATAGCATCCCTTATCTCAAATAACCAACCAACTGAGATATGATTGGTATACCCACAACTCATTTACATGGACCAAGAAGGACCGTTAATTCTAGATTTATTTGAAAATGATGAAGCATTCTTATAATTCATGGGACTCCTAGATAACTTATCATGGGAAGATCACAAAGTAGGCTTTGAGATAGAGCTTGATATAGGGGCATACTATGGGGAGATGATTGAATCCTCTAGTTGTAAAACAAATGAAATGCAATTAACTTGTAGATACTTGAGTGAAAACCACCTAGTGGCACTCTCTGATTTCAAAATAGTAAAAACAAAGGATGCATCCGATGGTAAAAACCTCTCTAAGATGCCCAAGGTTGAAGGATTCAATCCCCCCTTAGTGCAATGCATCTAGATAAGTCAATAGTACTAGTAGAAAAGGCTACACTAGTCAATGTGGGAAAACAGAAAGAACCTAAGATCACCTTCTATGCTAAATCCTTATTGGACGATGAACAAAAGAAACTAACTTTGAATAGTCATAGATAGATATGTGAAGCCTTGATCTAGAAGTAGTTGTGCATCACTTAGCAGTCTATCCCAAGGCCAAACTTGTCAAGAAAAAATTAAGGAAGATGCTCCCATAGATAGCACTCTTGGTTAAACTAGAACTACACAAGCTTCTTAACGCTGGATTCATTTGACTGATAGATTAAGCTGAGCGGGTTTCAAACTTGGTACCAGTCTCAAAACCCACTTGGGGCATTAGAATATGTACTAATTTTAGATATCTAAACAAGGCATGTCTGAAGGATGACTTCCCTCTTCCCAACATTGATCTCATTGTATATTTAACTGTTGGGTATGAAATGTTGTCACTCATGGATGGATTTTCAAGCTATAATCAAATCATAATCACCAAAGAAGATCAACATAAAATTTCCTTTACTTTCCCATGGAGAACCTATTACTAGAATTTGATGCCATTTGGGTTGAAGAATGCATGAGATACCTATCAAAGAGCAATGACCCTCATCTTTCACAACATGATCCACAAAATAGTTCAAGATCATGTGGATAATATTTTCAAAAAATCAAAGAAGATAAGTGAACACATACAAGTTTTAGGACCTATCTTTGACAGGCTTGAAGAATACAAGGTACAACTGAATCCAAAAAAATGTGTGTTCAGGGTCACATCAAGGAAACTTCTTGGCTTCATTGTTTCACAAAGAGGGATAGAAATTGATCTAGCAAAGGTAAAATCTATCCTAGACATGGAAACATGAAAAAAATTGAAAAAAATGAGAGGATTACAAGGAAGGTTGCAGTCCATCAGAAGGTTCATAGCTCAGCTATCAGATAAGACTCACCCTTTTTCAAACCTTCTTCATAAAGGGATAAATTACAAATGTGATAAAGCTTTCCAACAAATCATGGATTATCTAATAACACCACCTATGCTCATGCCACCAATACCAAACAAGCCACTAATCCTATACAGCTCAACATCAGCAACACTAGGAGCTCTTTTAACACAACATAATGAAAATGGAAAGGAAAGAGCCATATACTACATCAACAGAACCTTGATAGGTTATGAGATGAACTATTCACCCATTTTGAAAGCATGCCTAGTAGTAGGTTTTGCTTCAAAAAAAATTAGGCATTACATGTTGTGACATCAAATCAAGATCATCACAAAGATTGATCCATTGAAATATTTGTTATCCAAAGCAATTTTCACATGAAGAATGGTTAAATGGGTGATGATCTTAATAGAATTTGACATAGAGTATGTTGAGTGCAAGGAAATCATTGAAGGACAAGTGATCGTGGACCAGCCAACAAAAGCACCCATCTATGATGAGAAACCTTTAATATTTGAGTTCGTTAACAAATCAGTGTTCCTTATTAATCTAACAACTCAATGGAATATGTACTTTGATGGATTGTTCACCCAACATGGATAAGGAGTCAGCATTATTTTCATCACCCCCAAGGTGATTGCATCCCAAAATATTACAGGCTATCATTCTCATGTATCAATAACATTGCTAAGTATGAAGCCTTGATCATATGTCTTAGGATAGCAATTCAGTGGAAGATACAAGAGATTAAAGTCTATGGAGACTCACAACTAGTTATAAACCAAGTGAATGACGACTATGAAACTAAAGATGACAAGCTCACTCCTTACAAGAAGATGGTGGAGAATCTTAAAGATCTTTTTCTAGACTTAAATTTTGAATAGATTCCTTGTATGAAAAATAGAGTAGCAGATGCCAGGGCAACAATTGGATCACTACTAGACATGTCAAACAACATTCTTCAATGTAAATTCTTGGTAAAATAGCTTCTCGTACTGACTTTCAAAATATCTAATTATGAATTTGCGTGTGTCATTGTTGGTCCTGGATCCCCTTGGTACCATGATTTTTTTTATTACCTTAATAGAGGAGCCCTTCCATCATACATCACCCCAAACCATAAAAATATTTTTTTCAAAAAGGCATCTCGATTCATGATCCTAGGTGCTACCCTTTACCGTTGAAGCATCAAAGGGACATTATTAAGATGTCTTAACCAAGAGGAAGCCTCAAATTCCTTAACAAAAGTGCACGATGGAATATGTGGGTCCCATTCTAGTGGTATGACATTAGCTAAGAAGCTGTTGAGGATGGGGTACTATTGGCCAACAACCAAAAAAGAAGCTCATCAGTATGTGAAAAAATGCATCTAGTTTCAACAACATGGGGATTTGATTCACGCTCCAACTCAATAATTACAATCAATGATCACACCATAGATTTTTTTGTAGTGGGGACTTGACCTCATAGGAAAAATCATTCCAACCTCATCCAACGACCATAAGTTCATCATAACTGCCACTGAGTACTTTAATAAGTGGGTTAAAGCCATTCCTATGACCTACATAATGGGAAAGCAAATAGCCAAGTTTATCTTGAATTACCTAATTTTCCATTATGGCGTACTGCAAACCCTCATCTCAGACAATGGAACCCCATGCAAAAATCATGATGTGAAAGAGTTGTGCCAAAAATTCAATATCCAACACTTATTCTCTACAGGTCATACTATCCCCAAGGCAATGGCGAAATAGAAGCAACAAATAAAACTATCCTAAATATCCTAAAGAAATAGTTAATGAAGCTAGTCATGACTGGCATCTACAGCTAAATCCTGCTCTTTAGGCTTATCGAACCAATATCCGCACACCTATAGGAGCAACCCCTTTCTCCCTAGTCTCTGGATCAAAAGCTATCTTTCCTATTGAGGTTGAGATGATCCCATCATTGTGAGTGTCACTAAAGAATCTAATAACTGAGGAAGAATATAGCGTGTCTCAACTAAATGAGCTAGAATTTTTGGATGAATGTTGTCTTAATGCCCTTAATCACCTGCAAGTGTATCAAAATTGATTGAATTGGAGCTATAAAAAGAGAATCAAATGTCAGTTGTTCTAGGTATGCAATCTTGTCTTGAAGCAAAATCAAAAGAACCTTCCAAATCAAGATAACAAAGGAAATTTTGAGCCTAATTGGTTGGGTCCCTTTGTCATCACA
Source organism: Sequoia sempervirens (assembly GCA_007258455.2). NCBI lineage: Eukaryota > Viridiplantae > Streptophyta > Pinopsida > Cupressales > Cupressaceae > Sequoia > Sequoia sempervirens. The sequence continues at coordinate 22,679 of VDFB02101099.1, forward strand.
ACAAGCTATGGATTAGGACCATACCAACTATCAACCCTTGAAGAAAAACCCTTGTAGAATCCAATCAATAACTTGCATCTCAAAGAGTTTTATGCCTAAAAATGAAGGGTATAAATTAGAAAATTAAAAAAAAATCTAGAAATATCAAAATCCAAAAGATATTGAAAAAAAAGATTAAAAAAATCATCCTCTAGTGACAACCACTTTGTTGGCACTTTGAGAAAGTACCTTGGTGAAAACCTGGCAAACAAGTGCCTCACATAAATAAGGTATCTCCATCTATTCTTTGGCTCTTTTGACCTATCATTCTTTGCATCATCATTCACCCCCCATTCACATCCTTATCATGGCTTGCCATTGTAAGGTATCATGAACTCTTTAGCACTACTTGGCATATTACCAAGGTCAGTCTATCCTACCTTTATCAAAATAGGCTAACATATCATACTGGGAGAATATATTAAAAAAATGTCTCTTTGTTGAACTACATCGTCTCTGAGCTTCATCACTGATGTGCCCTCGAGACACCCTAGGTTAGTCCTTTAGCAATCTATTGTAATTAGTTGTCATTTCTAGTCTGTTCATATCTTTGTCCTATAAATTGGTTGAGTCAGTTAAACTATGTGGTCTCTACATGTATAACGTAGGCAAGGCTAATCATTGATTAGCCCTTGAGTCCCCTAGGATAGGTCCTTAGGTTAGGTTCTTGTTCGAAACTTAGAAATTCAAAAAACCCCTAAACATTTGGAAATATCTTAAAAAAATCCAAAAACATCCAAAAACATCCAAACATCTTTAAAATGCAAAAACATCCAAATATTGTGAAAATCCAAAAACATCCAAATATTTTAGAAAAAACAAAAACATTTGAAAATAAAAAATCCAGAAATAATAGAAAACGTTGAAAAGACCTAAAAAGCCTCAAATATTTAGAAAACCCTAAACAACCTAAGAAAATTAGAAAATTGAAAACATAAGTTACATCCATAAAAAACTTTCCAAAAGGACCAAAAATAGCCTCAAAACATTTCAAAATACCAAAAAAATTGAAATATTCCAAAAAAATCCAAAACCCATGCATCCCATCTCACTTTCACCCATAATAAACAATCATCACCTTCACCCTTTGAAAAAACAAGTAGAAAGAAAACATACCAAGTCATAAAGTGTGAACCCAAAAGTCAATATCTAGAGCCTAATCATAGGTAAATGCATCAGTGAAGTTTATGGAAATGGCTCATCTTAGCGTCGTCATGCCAACATCAAACAACTCTCTGATCAACATGTCCTAGGATGTATCTTTCCTGTGATGGACATTAGCATCAGATATCACTTTAGCTAAACTTAAACTTGGTAGGAGCTATAGATAACACTAACTATTTTTCTCTGATATTTTCTTATGATTTATCTTAATGAACCATTCTGAGGACCTCTCGATGATGTCTATCTAAAAAAATTTAGAGAGAAAGGAATGGGGCATCGATCATTATCTTTCATTTTCCATGATTGTGGTTACTCTTGCAAAATAATCTTTGAGCATACTTGCTTAGTTGCACGTGTAGGAAGGTTGTTTGGAGTATGTTGTTGACTATTGTACATATGCTTTGGTCCAATATTTTCTAAACTTCTAACTTGTCTTCCAATGAAATTTTTGTATTCCGAGGTCTAAACAAGAACTATCCTATCTACCTATCGAGTCAATGTCCATTACACTAGAAACAATGCCATCCTGGTTAACAATACCTTGATGCATCGTATCTATGTGTTATATCAAACAATAAGAAATGACAGAAAATCCCAATTCTAAAGTGTGAGCATCCCATCCTGCATTCTTTTGCATCATCTCATCACCATCTCTAATAAAGTCTCGATGGATCAAGGACTTTTTGGATCTTTTGAAGCAATCATCATCATCAACAACGGTCATTCTTTATTCCTCTCGCTTCTCTCTGTGCTAACTTGGTATCATGACACTCAAAAAAAATCATCAATGCATCCACCCTACACCCACAAACCATCAACACACATACATAGCATAATCATAGCATCCATAATCATAAAACATCATGTATACACCTAAAAATGGTTTGGATAATCTAATTAACTAAATACGATTTAATTGATTAATTGACTCCCCTAATTCATCTATTATTAAATAAATTGAAATATTTATTTATATAATTCACATTTAAATTCTTATTTAATTCTTCTAATTCTTCTATTATTTCATCTAAATTAAATAAATAAATTTAATAATTTGTTTTATTTAATTGTCAAATTCTCCTTTTTTTTTCTATTTTAATCACATCATTCTATCTAAATTAAATAAACAAAACACATACATTTGTTTTATTTAATTATCATATTTCTTCCATATTTATTTAATAAACGTAAACTTCTATATAGTTTGTTTTATTAAATTAAATATCTTCTTTTCCTAAATTGAATAAATCTAAATATTCAATTGAATTATATTTCTACAACTAATCATATCTACCTACCAAATTAGATATTTTATGTCTAATTTAATTAATCTCAACCTTCACGCAAAAATTTGGAGATAAATTGGAGACAAATTTGTAGGAAAACTTCTTCATCTTCTTCCATTGATTCTTCCTATCTTAAGGTAAGTGTTTTTGTGGGGAGGGACAATCTACATAATCATCTTAGGCTTGTTCATCCTTCACCATTCAATCATTCAGATCAAATCTAGACCTTTTCTTTGTTGCCCCTTCACAAATGTGCTGCCAGGAATCTATAAATACAACCTCTCTATATAGGAAAATGATCCAAACTTTGTGCAAAATTACTCTGCAGAAATATCAATTGAGCAATTAAGCATTTTAGCAAATAGCAATAGAAAATAGCATATCATTTAGTTTATAATCATGTCATTCATCATAGATTAAACCTTAATATAGTTTCCATTATCATATCACAACATATAGCTTTCATTATCAACAATCAGTATCATAGTTTTTTACATCATATAACTTGCATATCATTTAACAATCATATAGCTTATCATTCTCATTCTCTAGATTGGAATTTTAACAGTCATAGTGCTTACAAAAATCTGAGAGCCACAGTGATTTAATAAATCTTTAGAGTTAGAGAGCAATTAGACGCTTTCAATGGATTTCTACTTTAATTAGTTTAATTGTTGTTTAAATCTATTGATATAGTGTTTTATTAGGTGTCTTTGTCATTCATTATGCATATTTTAGTCACACATAAATTGGTGCCCACTGTGGGGCCTAGAAACCCCATTTTTAACATATTTTTATGAAAAATGTGCTCAGAGGTTACTAACGTGTTTTGTTTTAGCATGATCGAGAGTTTTTATGGTGCATAGGACATATATTTTAGTGCATGTAATCACTATTATGGCACATCTAGAAGATCTTTCAATGCACCCAGACACTAGTATGCCGCATCTAAAGCTTCTTTGGGCACATCCATAGCCTTCTTTTGGTGCATCTGAAACTTCTTTTAGCGCATCCAAATGATCTTCTAGCGCATACATTGGATACTTCTTTTAGTGCATATGAATAATCTTTTAGTGAATAGATATTTGTTTTAGTATTTTTATAGTTAAACTTAAAATGACCATATCTTTGTCATACGAAGGTCTTTTTCAAAGATTTTTTTTAAATGGGGTAGAATTTCATAATATATGAAATGGTGTAGGTATTTATCTATTTGTGTAGAGTTAAAATTTTAAATTTTACATTTAAAGTCAAATCACATTGTAACTTGGTGTAAGTTTTAAGGTTTTAATACTTAATCATTTATCTAACCCTTATATCTTATTATTTCTTAATCTCATCTAACATTTTGAGCATTTATTACAAGTTTTAAGAGGAACATGGAGCATTGAAGTGAAAGAAAAAACATTTCATATCCATTGTAATAGTGTTTTCAAACATTCATGGGAAAATAACCCATCATATGTTATTTTTCATTCATGCTTTAGGACCAACTAGCATTAATTTGGGCTTAAAATTAACCATCTACACAATATTTTTCAAAGTTGTTTAAAAAGAACATTATAAACTCATTTTTGGATTTAGATTAAAATTGAACAAACAACTTCACACTCAAATTTGGTATTTTAAAAAGAACTCATTATTTAAGTTATGAATCTAGCTTAAGTGAAAGGATTAATTGAACCCCTTGTCTACTATGGTTGAAGTGATAGGCCTATGCTCTCCCCTTCACTGGGTGATCAAAATGCTAGACTCAATTTTCATGTTTTTTAAAATCCTTTAGAAGGCCTCTCGTAGTGGGAAAAAGTTCTCACCCTATGGGAATGACCTAAGTGGGAACAACCAAAGCTAGGTTTTCCAACCCAATATAATCAAAAGTGAATTTGGGTAAAGTTTGAATTCAATGGAAGTGTGCAAGATAACCATCCCCAAAATATTTTTTCTAAAGATTGGGAGGTCTCCTAAGGAATTTTATCAATTGCCACTCTAAACAGATACCCTATCTACGAACCTTAAGTTAGTATCTCACCGTGTCAGTTTCCAAACACTTTTTATACCATAGTGCAAGGGGAGGGAAGAATCTTCCCCCAAGACAGTCACCATATAAATATTAGAGACCCTAGCCAAAAGTGGAGGATTTGACTCTGGCTAAGACTTAGGAAAGGCAAAAATATGGGTGCCCTCTAGGGGGTGACACGACTGTGTGAGCTAACATATTTTTAAGATGTGGGTTGTGGTATTTTAAGTGACCTACTTGATAATAGGAAAAGTGCTTGAACTATCTTTATTTTTGTCAAACCAGTGGAAATTGAAATAATCAAACCTGATTCTAGAACACTCACTACATGTTTAATGCATAGAATCTGAACAATTGTTTACAATCCAGCTTTTGATTTTGAGGCTATTTTTTAGAAAGAAATCATCGAAAACAAAAGTAATTAATTCCTACAATTTCTAGACCAAAAAATTAGTTACAATATCAGTAATCAGAAGTTTATACACTGGAGATAACAAATTCACTAATTAAAACTATAAAAAGCACACAAACTGTCAAAATTAGAAAAAAAATTCTAGAAAAGTAAATTTATTATTTGTTTTGGTGCACTAGGGTACGTGCAGGATCATGATGGGCCAAAAAGTGGCGATATGATGGGTATGTGTAGGGTATGTGGTTGATGACTTTTTTTTTTACCTTAAATTGATGAAACAAAAAGGGTTTTTAAAGGAGATTCTCAAATTTCCACCAATATAAATTATTATTTACTTTGCATTTAACAAATAATTATTATTCATTTTCTATTTGAATTGTGACAAAATTCCTCATTGATAAGCTGATTGAAAAACATATATAGCTTTCAAAAAATATTACATTTTTTGAATCTGAAACATGCATCACATTCCATGCTTTGCATTCTATAGGATTAAAAAAAAGGAATTGAATTTCATGATTTTTTTTACCAAGTTAAGGTGCAGACAAATGATTTTTTATATTTTTTAAAAGTTGTAATACAAAATTCATAATTAGGACATGAGTCCTCTACTTATATCTAAAATATTATAAAAAAAAATTATCATTTTATTGTGGTTAGGGTGGTCTGGGACACCTACTTATTTTTCCTAAAATTTAAGTACTCTTGAATTGAAATTTCAAATTTTCACCAAATAGATTTTTTTCTTAAAAATAAACCTAGTAGTTTAGAAACTACATTCAATTTTCTATAGATTATATTCTTACATATTTTTCAAGTAATATAGATAACTTATTCAGATTTTTACGTCAAGTTGCCTAACTCCAATTTTTTTGATTTTTGCCACTTAAGGGCCTTTTTTTTCCCATGATGATCTTGAACATACCCACTGGAGGTCTATTTTAGTGCATTGAACCCAAACTTTAGCACATCATAGTAATAGTTTGGCACATAGAAGCAACTGTCTAGCACATTCAACCAATTTCCTAGCGCATAGACGAAAAAATACAACACATTCAACTAGTCTTTTAGTGCATCAAGACAAAATTTTGGTGCATCTATCAAGTCTTTTAGCACATCAGAAGACTACTATAGTGCATCCAAAAAATAAAAATCCAGAGAGTTGTTTTTAGTGTCTGTCAAGCTTTTATCATCAAAATTTAGATTTTTCTCTGAGTAGAAACTTTCCTAAATAAAAAAAGAGTATTAAACATGCATAAACTTCACTTTGCAATTGAATTTTTTCAAATCAAATCAAGATCTACCATCCAAAGTGTCTCAATCAAACACATTTAATTAGTAAGTCAAGTTTCAGGATCAATCATCCTAAATCAAAGAAACAAAGTTGTATAATCAAAATTATCAACTTAGTCTAATCAATAGAATCTATCATTCTATTCGACTTAAGTTAATATCCTTGACACTATACCAAACTAAGATCAAAATTTTATTGAAAGCAATAATGTTCGTATGTCCATTTTAACAAGGCCACAGAGACTAAAATTCCAATAAAAGGAAATTAAAAATCAAACCACCATGGCTGAAATAGATGAGGATCAATTGAATTATTTCACTCAATAGATGTAATACATTCAATAAAAACTCTAAGAAATACAAAGAAAAACCACAGAAATAAACCAAACAATGAACATGAGACCTTCTTTGCCAAAAACTACATCATACAAGTTTAATGTCATTGAATTTTTGCAAAATTTCAATAAGCCCAAATCTAAGTCCTCAAACACAAATGATATTGAGCAATCCTATCACATCATGAATTTATCTACATCCACCATAAGCCAAAATAAACCTTAAGATTCTTTCACTCAAGTTAACAATTCCATCTAATCATCCTCTTCTATCATATCTTCAACATTCAATGATTCATATCAATCTCTCAATCCAAATCATGCTAGCATAGACTCCCCTACACATCAAGATCAAAATATTCTTTATACTCCATCAAATGATATCAAAATTCCACAAATTCTTCCAATATTTGATCAAGATCCCATTTCTCAAGAATCTTATGACGATACCCTCCTTTCAATTTTAATTTAAAATAATTCCCTTCCATCTCTAAGAATCTTTATTCCACATCATCTAATCAATCCATACCATCTCGTGATTCTATTGCATCACAAGAGCATGATAATTCTTCCATCCTATCTAATGATGTCTTACCAACTGATGATCAAGACATGCTTTCTACAAAATCTCATGATTCCCTTCCTCGTCAAGATCAAGATATGCTTCAATTCAAGGATACCCTTTCATCACATGAAGATGTTTATCCTTCTCATGATCAAGATATGCCTTTCATACCACTTCATAATGACTCCATACTTAATAAAGGGAAAACTACTTCATCTTCTACAGCTCATGATCCTTTTACAATTCAAGATCAAAACACCCCATCATCCCCATGTCAAGAGCCTATCACACCTATTCAAACTATCCATGAACCCCACACCTATAAATTGGGATCCTCCACCTTTATCCATTCCAGTTTACTTCCAACGCCTATCCTCTCATCCATATCATATCCTCCAAAAAATGGACTTGCATCTTGTTTCACAAACAATACATATCCCATTGGTAAACGAATGTGTTAAAGTATGAATTAAAAAGGAAAATTATTTGGCCTTCATGAGTAAGGTATCCTAGAACCCCTTTCTATTCAAAGAAACCCATATCACCATGGCCTTGATTATATGCCTAAGTGTTCTATTTCATCAAACCTTCCATCTATCCTAGGTCCTCATTCTAGTTCATCAAACATTCCATCTAGCCTAGGTCCTCATCCTAGTCCATCAAACCTTCCCTCTATCCTAGCTCCATATCCTATTTCTCAAGAACAACAAAGGCACACATCCTTGATTCCCTTTCAAAATTCTACCCACATTAACTCATCCATAATAACTCCATATCATTCATCTCAATCCACTCCTCCCATTTCTCTTGGAAGCTATTTGAGTGCCAAATATCAAAATATTCTATATCAAAATCCACATGTATCAAAGGATCAACATGTCTCCTTGAAGAAACATGAAAAAATAAAAGAAAATTTGATCCAAAATCAAAAGAAAAATCTAAAAGGCCACAAAGGCCCATCAAAGAAAAAATATAAAAGACCACAAAGGTCCATAAATCCAAAATAGAAATGTCAAAGGCCACCAAGGCCCACAAAGAAAAAATAAAAGTCAAAATTCATCTCAGTTCCTAAAATTCTCATAGAAGCAATAAAATCTAAATTGGCATCCAGATTTGCTAATCCAAAAGCTTCCTCCAATTTTCCATCTAATAACCTATCACCTTCCAATTCTATTTTTCCTCCATCACTCCACCACCCTTCAAGGTGTGTGCCAATGTTGATCTTGCCATCCTTTCTGGATCTATCCATAAATAAGCCTTCCAACCTCCTATCCATTATCCAACGTTCACTCCCCATCATTATCCTTTAATCCAAACCTTTGCATAAGTCCTTAGATTCTTCTATCATATCATTAATCTACCAACATTTAGGAGTCTAATTCCCATTGCCATGGTTTATTAGAGGGATATTTGGTTGTGAAAATTGATGCTTAAGTCCTTCCTCCATATCCCTATCATCCATATCCTATCTTCCATATTTCTCTTGCACTCTACACTTAGGGACAAGTTTCGTCCATGTTATCATTCATAGTCATTATCCTTTCTATGCTTATTCCTTACATTTCCACCTTTGATCTTGAGAAAGTTAAGGATATTCTTGAACATCATATATCTTATCCATATTCCATCATTCTTACTAAATACATATTTTCTTCATTTCCTTGGTCTTGATGAGGACTAGGGGAAAAATACTTGGGCCTTGTGTTCATATCTTATCTAGTTGATCTTGATCATCCCATTCATTATTTTTATCCTTTCTTTCTTCCATTCCATATCTCCTAGCTTATCAAAATCCATGTCACCATTTCCCTTTGCAACCTTAAATCTTATCATGCAAATCATATTTGAGCCTAGCTATAAAACATTATCCAATCCTCATATCTTTTGTCAATCAATCATCAAAAATCATAAATCTTATTGTACTTAGAGGAAATTAGTGATCCTAAGTAGTTATCATCATCATGCCTTATGGAATTAATCATTCCTTACATCTTAATCAATCAACCATTGTCATCTTTTCACAAGATATATGTTGCTTGTGTGACAAGTTTTATAGTGAATCTTTCATTTTGATCTATCATTTATACATGGTTGCATTACCCCTATTGTGGGGTATCTTGTTCATTCAATCAGTCATATCATCTCTTTTCATCTTAGATATCCTGAAAAAAAAGACAAAAAAATACAAAAATAATCAAAAATAAAAAAATAACAAAAATAGAAAAAAAATGAAAAAAAGAAACATACCAAAAAAATCATAATGCCTAAAAAAGTGCAATAAAAACACATAGTGAAAACCTAGAAACAGGCACTACTTGTGATTTAAACTAGATTTTCCATCTATTAGATGCAGGTGTTGGTCATTCACTTTCACCATCATTCCACCTATCATTGAAAAGAGAACCTCATGTACATATCCTAAAAATCGTGGTCATGTACAACCCTAGCTTGGGGGAAAAATCCTAAACTCATTGGGGGCAATAAACTTGAGCTTAAGACAAATAGGAAAAAAATAGTAGGACAACATGAAAAACACAATGATCACAGTGTAACCCAACATTGAACATACATCGAACATTAGAATATTTTAGAAAATCAACCATCCATATGAAACAACTGAAATCAAATCAATCCAAACAACTGTAGATGGATGGCACTCTTTTGAATTATGATTTTATCGCTTTAGCATGAATGTTCAAATGTTGTACTTTGATTTTTTTTATCATTTCTTTGGAGCAACTCGATGATGTATTGAACTAGAGAAGATAGGAAGGAGAATGGTGTTTTATTTGTCTATTGTATGTGAATTGATCATTATTTTTGTGTGAATTATCATGAGACGTGCTCTACAAAGTATCACTGATGACATTCAGAATTCACATAGTAAAATGATTGATTCTTGTCCTTTTACGCAAGAAATGCTCAGGACATCTCAATTTAATTATACCTAGATGCTTGTGTTAACTTGCTATATCAAAAATCATGAAATTAGTACTTAGGTCATCATGGTCTAACTCATACCGCTGATGCTTGTACTCACTTTCAACATTTCAAAAGCTCAATGATGATAAAAAGCACGATAAATGGGTTGTTAAGATGGCAATAATTGCATATAGATTTGCATGGTAAAATTAGATTGCATTCATGTTAATTTTGCATTTATGGAGTACTTTGTTACAAATGCTGGTGAAGGATTAAAAAATGATGCTATCTTTTCTCATTAATGGATTAAGTATACTTGACATTAACAAAACCATCATCATTATCATATAATTGCATAATCATTTCCATTACATGCATTAGAAATCTTCATTATTGTATTAAATCATTCATACATTCCATCATATATCACATTTTTCATTTGTGCATCAAATCATCACATTGTCTAAATTGCATAAGAAAAATATTAAAAAAAATCATCTACATAATTGCATTTTCATTAAAATTATCATATCATACATTGCACATTGGAAGTGTTACCATTCAAACATCACTAATCCATTAATTACATCATATAACCACATTTAAAATTTCAAAAATAAAAATGCATCATATTTCATTTACATCATTATATCATATATCATCGAAACAACACATCCAAAATCATGCATATAGTTACATTACCATATCATTTACATATATACATTATCATACAACTATCATCATGCATCCATATATCATCATTATAAGCATTATCACATACAACATCATATGTAAATCATAACATGTCATCATGATCATAAATTGCATCCATAACATCATATTATAAATCATCACATGGCGTATAGAACAAGAAATTAAATGCATCCATCATAGAACCATATAGAACACTTATAGATCAATGAATTTGTCACATATCATATAAATCTCAAAAATCATAGTAAATTATACATTGATGTCTAAAATGTGAAGAGATACAACATAAATAATGGCTGTGAATCAAAAAACTAGAGTATACATCATGTCTCAAATATATCATGGAATCCAATCATGGAGGTATGTGGTCCTAGCTCCCGACGGTGCTAACATCTCTAGACCTGTGCCACCCCCACTAGATGTACTAGGATCTCTCAAATTTTTCCGTAGAAATTATGTCACACCCATACTAACAGTCCTGGAATGAGTCCTACCTGATCGAGACTGAGCACAACTAACTCTCTACTCAGAGTGAACTACATCATTGTATCAGCCCTTGTAATACTTAGCCTCTCTACCCGCACAAAGAACCTCTCTCATATAATTAGCGATATAGGTACTATCAGATAATCTCTACAACCTCTCAACTGTCGATTGTGCTTGCTCTATATCCTATCTATCTGCATCTCTCTTGGATGTCAATGAGGGTATCTATGCCTAGGAAGCTGCCAACTATGCCTATACCTATGAAAGATTTTGTTCATGAGCCTCTGACAATGATTTCATTTGAGTCTGTGTCTGCACTAATAACCCCTGGGCCTAAATTAGCTGACCTTGTAATGTTTGTACCTACACCTGTAAACTCACAATATGGGTTTGTTGATGTTGGGAAGGTACCCCAATATGCACACATTGCTCAGTGGGGGCTGCTAGTGATCACCTCTTATGAGGCACCATGAAGTCTCTAACATCAATAGTTGGACCTCCTCCACCACCTCCTCCATCATCTCCATCTCTCTCCTCATCACTACTCCTCTCCTTGTCACCACTTCTCTCCACATCCTCCTCCTCCTCACTTCCCTCATCTCTCCTCTATTAGTGACCGTGTGCAACAACAACCTCCTCCTCACCAGGTAGTGGCACTGGCTCATCAGGAATAGAGGTTAGTGGAAAAGGATGTAGGGTCAGGTACTTTGCATAATATGTTGTGACAAGTGCCTCAATAATCTTAGGATGAATCTACCAAACTAAAGGTTGTACACCATCTCTAGCATAGGAATCCACCACTCAGTAGAATCTATTTGACACTAGGAATAATGTGCAACACATTGGGGCATGCCCTGTATTATGCTATATTGTTTGAGCACCTTGTTGAACAAAAATATCTTAATAACAAAACAAGTCCTACCAGTCAGATACATAGACTGACAGAGGTATGGCATCTATATATCATCATCATCCCAGTGTTCACAATCTAGATAGGGCCACAATGTAATGGCCTCTACATCATCCAAGACTCTCCTCCAATGCTCCAACATATTTAGTCTAGGATGAGAAAGATGACCTACGTATATGTGAATGTACAACCTCATGGAAGGTCACTATATGATCATCACTAGACGTGTAGTAGCTATATGCTCCCACACCCTCACCTACAATAGTCTAACTCCTGAAGAAAAACTAGCTTCTCCAAAGTAGACCACTTGATGCAAATCATGGTAAATATGGGAAAGCAGACACATACCCCATGCATATCTAGTACCATGAACAATCATACTCTCCAAGACATAGCCCCAACCAACAAAAAGTCCCTTAACCTACAATCAGGACAAAGAAACCCTTCGATGAAACCAATAAGTACTGATGGAAGGGTAGCATAGGAATCCACCATCTCTCACCATGGAATCTCGTATCCACAAATCAAATCATCCTGAAACACTCTGCATAGAGCATCGGTCCCACCTTGCTCTGAAGAATCATAAACTAAAACATCCCCAATAATAGGTA
>VDFB02101100.1:0-25119 GCA_007258455.2 Sequoia sempervirens
TTGCATTGTTCGTTATTTTATTTGGTCTTTGCTTTAAGTTTCCTTTCTTTTGCTTCTTGGTCTTTATTTTGTTTTTATTCTTCACCGTTTCTCCTTCTTTTTGTTTTTTCTTAATATCTTTTTCCTTATTCAGTTTATCTTACTTGTTTTCCTTTTTCAACTTGTCCTCTTTCTGGTTCTTTTTTGCTTTTATTAGTAGTTTTTAATTTATTCTAGTTAATTCCCTGCTTTTTCTTAGCTCTTTATTTTTTGGTTATTTTATAACATCCCTGGTTTTTAATCTCTTTCTTTTTTCTGTCCCATGTTTGCAAGGTTTCTCATCTTTGACTTTTCCTCTCCTCTCCTCTCCCTTTGTCTGACCTTTTCTCCCCCATTTTTTGGGTTTTGTGTCTTCCCCCTTCCCCTTCCCTCACCTATTTCTACCCAAGTCTGCTATCTTATTTTCACTGCTCTCTCTTTAAGCCCATCATCGATGATGGATCATGGAGTTTGATCAGCGATGCGATAAAAAATTACACCTGGATTAATCCGGAAATCTTACATCTATCATGAATTTGTGGAAACAAAATGTTATTAATATAGTTGTGCTGACTGGTATCTTAATCTCTTTTAATGCTAAAATATATAGAGTTAATAAGAACACTTTACTCTAAGATGTATTTTTGTAATCATATTTTTTTAGATGTTTTATTTACCGGCGTATCCTACTATGAACTGCACCAAACTATTTTTTTAAATCAACGACTGAAGCCATCCTGGAGACGATCAAACTGATCAAGGACATTAAGGGCATTTGCTTTTCATTGTCGGTTCTAAAATTAATAATAATCAACGGCCGAATTTTTTAGTTAGACCCAGGAGACGATCATTCAGATCGTGACCGTTGAAATTCGCCTCAAAGTCGTCAAGAGTAAGCCACCGCTGTTCCTGTAACTTAACTCCACCTCGCCTTTGCTTTTCGTCTTGTTAGGTAGCGATAGAGCTATGTACTTCATAGCACTCTTCACTAGCATGACAATGCCATTTATTTTCAATGACACAGAGGGCGAGCCCTTCTTGCTGTCTCCCATTCCCAATCACTATACAAAGTCATCGACAATAGCACGTTGCACATAAGTGAAATGCATGGAAGATTGAGAACGGTTTCATGGTAAACAGAGGGTAATTCTGGTGGTCGAGAATGAAAGCCTCTTCTTCCACTAAAGCAGACAACTTTCTCCACCGAGCAAGGGGCTAGCTACAACATCCATTGTAGACAATGCCATCATACATGTTAGCCATTTAAATTGGAGTTGGAACACAGATTTGAAAGATTAGATGTTCAATGAAGGGAAGAAGTGTGTTGCATGAAAAAGCAAGAGGAGGATGGGGTTAAACAGGCAAAGAATGAAGTCCGAGCAAGATGAAAAGCGTCAGAAAGGGAGATTATGTTGTTGGAATCACTCGGTTGTTACTTGCGCTTTGAGAACTCCATAGCAAATTAGGGAAAAGAGCCTACGATTTGTTTATGCAGATCTTAGAGAGGCAACTCATAATTGATGTCAAGAACAAGATTTAGCTCAAATGTAAAAACAAAATGAATTGTTTGTGAATTGACGGGGAAGGTACAGAGTGTGAGAGAAAATTGCTATTGAAAAAGGTTGTTTCCAGGCGAATCGAATAGGGTAATCGAGGTATTCATAACAAAAATACAGCTTACCAGTTGTGTCTCTCACCTGAATCTACTTACATTACCATTCTCCCTACCTGTGCAAAAATGGGGGCTTTGGAACAGGGTACGGACATCCATCAAAGCATAAAAAATGTTGTAGTTGCAACTACCTTGGTAGACATGTATACAAAATGTGGAAGCATAGACAAGGCACATGAATTGTTTGACAAGATGCCTCAAACAGATGTGGTCTCATGGACTGTAATTCTTATAGGATATGCACAAAATGGATTTGTTGAAAAGGCTTTAGAAATTTCTAAGCAAATGCAATTGCCAAGATTAAAGCCAAATTTCTTAACCTTTGCTAGAATCCTCCCTGCCCATGCCAAAATGGGACCTTTGGAACAGGGTATGGACATCCATCAAAGCATGAAAGATAGGGGAACTTTGTTAGATATTATGGTCGAAACTGTCTTAGTCGACATGCATGCAAAAAGTAGAAGCATTAACAAGGCATGTTAACTGCTTGACAGAATACCTGAAAAACATGTCATCTCATGAACTGCAATGATTGCAGGATATGCACAAAATGGATTTGTTGAAAATGCTTTAGGAACTTTCAAGCAAATGCAATTGGTAGGTGTAAAGCCATATTCCACAATCTTCGCCAGTATCCTCCCTACCTGTGCCAAAATGGGAGCTTTGGAATAGAGTGTGCACATCCATCAAACATCATGGAAAGAGGATATTTTTTCAGATATTCTAGTTGGAAATGCTCTGGTAAACATGTATGCAAAATGTGGAAGTATAGAAAAGGCACATGAACTATTTGACAAAATACCTCAAAGAGATGTTATCTCATTGAATGCAATGATTACAAGATATGCACAAAATATATGGATTACGTAGTAACCTACTCAAATTCTATTTGTTGAAGCATGAATAATTTATGAACCAGAGCACTTCAAAAGCTTCTCTTACAAGTATTACTGCCATCTGCAGAAGATAATGACCACAGAAGAGAACAATTTTTTGACCTCGACACATTTAGACCCTATTTTGTACCATTCTGATGGTCTTGCATTTCACTTCAAGCTTCCTCGGGGATAACAACTTGAGGTTTACCAAGAGCTACAACCAAACAAATCCCCTATTTACTTTTCAGCGTTGCAGAATTCCATAGAAGATGCACACCCATGCCATAAAACTTGAATTCCTTTAAAATGAACATCTCAACTCTTGATTAATAAATATACCCATTTTGCATATTGAAATGATTTCCTAAAAGAATGCAGATATAATGCAAATTTCCATCTAGATTCAATTGGGAGAAAAAAATGTATTGACGTACTGTTTAAGACAAAGAAGGCGATGAAGATGAATAATGGCACAGCGATGAAGAGGAAGAATGACACCCATATAGTTCTCTAATAATATTGTCTTGCCATTTGTTCATAGGCATGTTTCAAAATATGGAAGCAAAGACAAGGCATGTGAATTGTTCTGTGGAATGCCACGTCCCACTAGCAAGTGTTTCCAGACTATACACTGGCAATGGCTATAGACAGAGATAAAGTCGCATAATCATACAACTGGACACCATTCATGCTTCTCAAATTGATTTTCCATGCACTGAAATACCCAAAATTTCATTTTTTATAATTGTTTATTAATTATTTGTGTATGTTTTTGCCATGTTGGTTTGTTCCTAACTATGATATTGTGAATTGATTTAAATTTTTTGAAATGTACTATGACAATTCAATTTTTCTAAGAAAAATATTTGTTTGGTTCAAGTTTTAACTTCAATCTTAGAGACATCATTGTTTGTCTTATTGTATTGTTTAGAGTTTAAAACATATAATTAAAGAGACATCATTTTTTGTCTTATTATTTGTGTTCAATCCGAGATAGAGTTGATCTTGATCTTGGAATAATGTTGAATCATGCTAAAATTAAAACATATTAAAGAGAAGATGATTGATGTCAAGTTTAGTAAATAGTTGTAATTTAGTTCAACAAAAGACATTATCAAACCCAGAGCCCATATATTAGCTCCTAACTTACTCATTTGTAAATCTAGGACTAAAATTATGTAAATATTGCAACAAGGACTTGCACTCAAAACCTAGCTAAATTGCCCCTTGGTGATATGGCTTATAAATTGTTTGTAATGAATATTTAAAGTTAAGAAGAAGGTGGTATGACACAATGGTTGGATTTTCAATTAAATTAGAATGTACTACAATGCTTAAGATTGTATTATGTTACCAAAAATAAAAAGAATTGTGAAATTCGATGGTACTGATAATGCAACAGAAAATGGGATTGAAAAAGTTGGATGCAAGAAACATATTCATGTATGTGTGTGTATATAATTTACTAATTATTAAAAATAATTAAAATTACTTTATATAAACAATTAGGGTAGTTGATAACCAGTCTGTGTGAAAAAAATCTATCTGAAGGAAGTCTCCAGCTAGGTTTCTAAAGCTTAATTTAACAAAGCTTCTAGGTGTAATCTAGGTTTAGCTGGGGCTAGCATAGTGTTAAGGGATTAGAGGTAGCATTGTTAAAGAGGGTTCCCTATTTCTTGGCATAGAGAGAGGGAGATAGATAGACAAAGAGAAATAGGAGGCAAAGATAGGTAAAATTGAGAAATCAAGAGGGAATATGAGAGAGAGGGAGAGATAAATAGTGAGATAAGTTATTAAATTCATTTTTAAAATAATATTATATTTATATAGTATATTCTATGATACAAATTATTAATAAAATATATAATATATCTTTTATAGTACAAATTAAAATAGTTTTTTTTACTAAAAGAGGGGTTGGGGATAAATAGGACCTAAAGAGGAACAAAGAAATGGAGAGAGAAAACTGATAGAGAGAGAGATGAAGAGAGAAGGGAAGACAAATATAGAGAGAAATAGGCAAAGAGAAGAGGATGGATTGAGATAGAACTATCTCTATCTCTTTATGTCTCCCTGCATCTCTCTCTCCCTCTTTATATTTTCCATTAGATCTCTCTATCTCTCTCTCTTCCAATCCCTATCTCTCCCACTCTCCCTCTCTCCCTATCACTATATATATATAATCACTCACATCTCTAGCTTTATCTTTCTATCTCTTCCTCTCTCATCCTCTCTATAAAGTTATCTCTTCCATCTCTATCTATCCCTCTCTTTATTTCTACCTCTCTTTCCTTACATGTCCTTCTCCATATCCATCTCCATATCTATCTTTATCTCTATCTCTATATCCTTACCTCTCTCTCACTCGTTCTTCCCATCCTCTCTCTCTCTCTTTCCTTATTACACAAATAATATGAGCCTATTGGCAATGGACCCTAATTATCTTCCTGATTGGATCCCTATATGCGGATGTATAGTTTATTTCATGCTATTCTTTCTACATTGAGACCTTTATTGCACAAACACCATCTTTTGATAAATGGCCCACTAATTGACCTCATCTACATGTCATGAAAGTTTCTAATTACAACTCGATAACATGTACTTGGTGTGAGTAGTCAAAAAGGAAAGAGCATGTACGAGTTATGGAAACATTAGGATAACACTATTTAGCTAGTTGACTTTGATTTGGGTTTTGATATTAACATATGGAGATGAATGTCTAAATTATCATAATATTTTATAGGCCATGATATTGGAGATATTATCA
The DNA here is from genome assembly GCA_007258455.2 of Sequoia sempervirens. Lineage (NCBI taxonomy): Eukaryota > Viridiplantae > Streptophyta > Pinopsida > Cupressales > Cupressaceae > Sequoia > Sequoia sempervirens. The sequence continues at coordinate 5,339 of VDFB02101100.1, forward strand.
TATGATCTTCTATGGAGCCTAATTATATACCTGATTCAAAGGTCCTACCAATTAACTTCATGTACTACACAAATGTATGCAAAAAAAGACCAAAATATTACTTAATTGACTTTATGTATGCTTTGACGGTCACCTTTCGTCATCAGTTTTTAGGTTACTTTCTCTCACATTCAAAGCAGCCATGTGAGGTCAGCTATACCATGTCGCGTAGCATTTACAATTTAATCTCAACAAACAAAACCAACGGGAGAGATCCATGCATTCATCAACGAAGGCTTCTCAGAAAATCTGGACCATTGAATGTAAAATTCAGGTTGGGTCCTTTCTATCAATGCTCTAGTTGAACCACGACGTTAACCATTGATTTTCCCGAGGATCTCCATTCTCTGTTGACTTGGATACGAAATATCTTGTTGCGATTTCAGCTACCACCTTCATACGTGACCAGTATAGATGTACTCAGCATAAATAACATTGATTGCAAACTGATCTTATTTTCTAGATATTATCCTATTAGTAAATAGATACTGAAGAATGCATTCGCAAAACTTCCACTCAACCATCTTTGTAATCAAAATGTCTAATTTATATTTATTTTGCATAGCTGTAAATATTTAGATCTTTCTTTCACCGCCCCCTCATCGTTGCCTCCAATGTGCTTAAATAAACCGGCTGGTAATATGGTAGATGTGAAGATGAGTTTATTGGTCCACCACCTCTCATTTGGCATTCCAACAAGCTGCTTTTGAAGAGAAAGTGAAGAAGTGTTTGTCTTTACCCGCGCGTCACCGAAACCACAGGTTCTATCTTGTTCTTTTTCTGCATATCCATTTACCCATCTCGGTTATTCCAGTCTTGTTTTTACTACAACTATAAAGAGGGGAATTCAAGTGTCTTTTATTTCTATAAATGCTTACTTCTTTCTGTTTGAAAAGGAATTCAATTTTGGAATTGTAAAGTGGTATCCTCTATATTTACTTCTTTCTCGAGTTTTTTGAAAGATTGGGACTATTTTTTAACTAGAAATCTATCTCTACTTAGTTCATTTACTTTTGAGGAAAAAAACCTGCCATTCTCCTACTCCCTCTATTGTGCAGTCTTGAAATGGCACAGTAAACCAATGCTTGTTTATGTGTTTCTAACATTTGAGAGTTTTAGTATTCCATTCTTCTTCAGGAAATATAGAGATAGGGAAGGTCAATTGGGAAAAATTTTAATTAAAATTTTGACTGTTCTATTATTGTAAAATTAAATTGCTACCTTAGATAAAATCAATCAATATGCATATATATTTATGCTATTAATATGCTCTACACCAACGTTAAGAAGTAAGCATTAAAAAAAGTTCTTCAATGGGAACTCAACTTAATTGAGTTGCAGAAGGGCTCTTTTTATAATTCCCCTACACAGTCTGGGAAATTTAGATCTTTAGGGTTAAGTACAAAAGTTAGAAATAGAGGGGCAAGATGTTTCATTGGGTGCCACCAGTGATTGCATTGGTAATTGAATCAGATTCTTCATCATAAAATGAAGGAAAATTCTGATTACCATGTCGCATGTGAAGGCCATATAACTGTATTTATGTACTGTATTATTTTATATATCTGTATTTATGCAGCCAATGAAAGGATATGATTTGGGTTCACAAAACTTATCAGAAATCCTTCGTTTCACTATGAAAACTCCACATATGAGTAGAAGAAATCCCCACATTATAACGGCCATAGATCTGTAGCAAGAAAAGCCTTGTTTGCAGCTATACCAATTGAGTACGTAGCTTTATAGGATCTAAACATTTTAAATGAAATTCCAATTTAACATTCTCAATCTTGTCTTCTCTTTTATTATTGAAACTGATATACCCTAGATTAATTATTTGCATTGATACTAAGTGAGAATGTTAATATACAGTGTGGATTTTTTATTTTAACTGATTAGGTTTTAGAATTATGAAAGGGAAAGAACAAAAAATATTTAGCATGCAATTGAAAATGTCTACTTTTCTTTAAATCTATGTTGCAAGTTTTTTCCAATGATTTATTTATATCTTTTGTTCTTTTTATTTATTTAATTTATATCGACCAACAACCATATAGATTCCTTGTGAGTAGAGGTTGTGTCCACGAGTCACTTAAATAAGATACCATGATCAGCGGTTTGGGCAACACCCTTGGTTTAGGTACTTCATCTAAATATCATTATGCACCACCATGGCCAAGCAACCTCCTCTATATTTGTCAAAAAAAAACTTTATGGTCGTCTTCCCTCAACAATCTACGACCTGTGCCAAATATTAAAGGATAACATGAATGAAAAACCGTGAAAAGAGATGGAGCCCCTCATCAGCACTACTCACCAGCTTCTACAAATCCCTGACAAAATGGAAACACTCCTAAATTTTACTGCTACTATTTGTCCATTTTCCTTCATTTGCCCCTCTCTTTGATGGAACATTACTATTCTTAATTATATGTAAGTGAAGATGCCATTTCTTTTTGAAATTTACACATATGCATCAAGTAAAGAGTTACAAATCAAAAGCTAAAGTCAAGAACCAAGCTCCAATATGATAGCAAAACAATTATAAGGAGAATGTGTATTAGACATCATTCAAGTCATTTAACACAATTTTGTATCCAAAATTACAAAACAATTTCATACTCAACCAATATGTTCACTATTACATGCAAATTAAAAAAACTTGCATTTCAAAATAATAAGTTCAAAATGACATAACAAAATACCTTTACAACTATACAACAAGTGTTCAAGATTTGCAATGACCACAAGTCGAATATAGCAATTAATTATCAAATTATATTTTTCAAATCTACTAAGGTTGATCCATTTCAAACAATATAACTATTCCAACCAAAAATTCGGCGTACCCAATTGCACACAAAAAGTGCAATCGCTAGTTTAAAATTTTATTTGATTCATATGTTTTATTAGTCATCTGAAATACCATTTTAAATTGAAACACTCCACACTAAACTAATGGATTGTGGAAAATTTATGTATACTACTCCTTTTATTTGACATTCTAATATTGTTTGTAATTATATTCTTTAGATTTTTTATTTGTTTTTATTTTACTCATATGTTTTATTAGTTGTATGAAATACAATCTTAAATTGAACTATAAAAAAATATTATATTAATAAAAAATTTGTTGTTTTGATATATCACTAAAAACATAATTCAAATTTCACCAAACATAAAAATCTAATTAATAATTAAAAATGGAAATATGTTTGTTTATTTTTCTTTATGTTTCAAAGGTATAACAATTAAGTTGTCCTTAAATACATTACCTAGTGTATAAGATGGTCTATTTTACATGGAAGTTATTATATGATGTCATTCAACCTAAATCCCATCATCACCAATCCCAAAAAAATTGATTGTTATCACTACATCCACCATTCATTGACCTCACTCATGATTGTGAGTGCGAAAGTGATCCAGATCACCTTTAAATCAAGGGATCTAGCCTTGAAATTCAAATTGTCAAATTTAAATCTTTAATGCATTTTCTATTAATCATCATGAGTCCACTAAAGAGTAAAATTTTGAAATGCATGCTAAGGTGGTGTATTCAAAGACTAATCTAAATTCAAATAAATCATATCTATAGCATAACTAAAGAGCACATATAGACTTCTATTTGCAATTGGGTAAAATAAATTACATTAACATTGCATTGTCATCTTAAGAGTATATTAGATTCTTGCTTGATGTTCTCAACCTTAGTTCAACATCATTTAATCACTACATCCAATATCTAACTAAGAACATAATTCTTGCAATTCAACAAATTCTCTTAAGGGTGTTTCTAAACACCACATGTTCCCTTGAATAACCAAAGCATATACATAGAGGTGAACAATTTTAAGACAATAAAACTTTTTCAAATCATGTTCATGACATATTGGTTTAGTTTGACACACGTGTTTAGCTCTATGCATAGGTCTCCCTTTCACACTTAGAGAAATGTGTAGGAGTTAATGGTGACTCCTCAACACCCCCAGGAACAATTACTAGACCAAAATATCTTCCACAAGAGAGAAAATAGCAAGAATACTTGCTTCAACAATGCAAGATTGAATATGGTTGAATATGCAAATGTACATGAGATTCCTTTCTTATAAAGGCAAGGTGAGAGATAGGATTAGACAAGATTGCATTGACAAGTGTCTTAATCCTATAACACGAGACAACAAACTCATAACTACCTAGGGTAAGATAAGATCTAGAAATGACAACTAAGACTTCTATAAGAAATTTTATAATCCTAAGTAAACTTAGCATGTGAATATGCCCCTTAATTACCTAGTAAGGAAATCAACTAGGTACAAGACATTTATTCACACCAACACCCCCTCTTAAGTGCAACTTAGGGAAAATATTATTATGTAAACTATGCAAAATGACTATGAAGATGGGTCTTGACTACGAGGCCATGTTAGGTACCCATTTATATATGCAAATGCAATCTCTCACAAGTGGAGAAAAGGAGAAAACCCTATGGACAAAACTCCTCTCCAGAAGAGAAAATAAAACAAAACAAGATGATGTATGGAGGACTCAATGATATCCCCAAGGACTACATCCATCATGTATATACAATCAAGACCCCCCATAAGAGGTAAAAAGAAAGACAAGATATCCCCCCATAATGTGTAATTTCTTGCAAATATGGTAAGTGTTTGAAGTCAAAACATAATCCAATGCCTACAAACAATGTTTCTCCCCTTGAAAAGAATATACACCAAGTACTAATGTAGGAATGCAACCCATTCTAGATAGGAAATGGTGGGAAGTGGAATCCATATGTATAAAGATTGTCTATGAAATATTATCATGTGTTGCCAAGTTCTTGGATGACGATGATGATGCCACAATCCAATCAAGTACATTCCCAATCACAATAAATGTGACAAACCATGAACAAATGGAAACTAATCTTGAACAAAATCCAAAGAAAAACATGAAGTGACAATAGTTTATCCATGACTATCATCAAATAAGAGAGATAAAACCTCAAATTGGTCTTCCAAATTTGAAATGTGAGACTCCACAAACAAGGATGCAATGTTTGATAAATAGGAGTCTGAATCAAGAATACAATCAAATACATGTTGCAATGAATCAATAGAAGTATTCAATGAATCGCCAATAGAAGATGAATTTGTGATCTCAACTTGAGAAGTAGGAGTTGCAAGAGAAGTCTTTGGATCATCAAGACGCTCAAGCTCTGCATCATATTCAACCTCCTCTAAGGTGTCATCATCATAGGGTATGTTGTCAACATCATTAAGTGGAATGAGGAAATCTAATACAAGATCATCTGGGAATGGAGGATTATGTGGATCTCTAAAAATCTCCCAAAATTTGGTCCAACTATGTGTGGGCATGATATTTTTGAGAATATCTTATGATAGGTCTCTCTTAGGATGCTTGCACTGAAAGTAGAACCAATCAATCCTATGATATGATTATTTATATTACCCCAAACATATTTCTTATATGGTGTTTCTAGTTCAAGAACGAGTCCATAAAGATGAGGAAAAATATTTAGCCACCTACAATCTGTTATGATACCTTTTTTCCATGACTCATAATTGTCCTTAGTTAAAACTATTAGAGAAGGATGAGTTGCATAACCCATGATTACAATGATAATACACTTCTCAAATGATTAAATCTGAGATCAATATATACAATGAAGCTAAAATGAAGTACAATGATCAAAAATAACAAGGTTTGCCTAAAATTTGATCAAATCAATCAATTTGGAATCAAACCAGTAAATATTCATTTTTTTGGCATGAACTCTCAATAACTTTCCAAAATAGAAAAAAATATAAATGTGCAAAATTTTCCACCTATAAACACTCTCAAGAATATATTATCTTTTCCTCATCCAAATCACTTCAAACATTAACATGAAATTCTTAAGACTAACTCTAGCTATGCTCAAAATTGAAAAAATCCAATTTCAAATTATGGTGAAATGAAATAAATTTCTCTACCACAAATTGGTAACTATAAACTAATAAAAAATAAATAACTAAACTAAGATCACTTTTCTAAAATGATGCAAGATTGCCACACTACCTAGGGATGCTCCTACATAAATGTTGTATAATACAAAGACCACTAGATGCATTGAGTAGTAGACTAAACTATAGACTAGAACCTTCCCATTAAAGGAATAAGACCAAAAGTATACTCATCAAGCAACTTGGTTTCCTACAAAATAACCACATCTATAAGGGAGGATATGGGGAAGTTAAAAACCACCTTCCTCTTGTTAGGGGTGTTAAGGTCTCAAAAATTTCAAGAGAGGCTTCTCATGGAAGGGCAGGATGAACCTTCCCTCTCCATAGTGTAACATATGAGTCCATGCTAGCTTATTCACTCGCTTCAATATCTTGTTATGTCTAAAAATTAAAGCATTCTACTTCAAATAAATCCTTCCACTCCTTTTATTCATAGAATTTGAAGAGGATTAGGGAAGGAATATAAATCACCAATACTACTCAAGGCTTCAATAACCATTTTAAGATCTAGTTCCAACAACTTGTCAAGACACATTTTGATTTTCTCTAAATATAGGCTTTTCTATAAGGTCAATGGTAGACCATAGAGACTATCATAAATTGTCAAAAATGGGCTAATATAGGGAGAATGTAGCACTATGTACATTACATAGAACATAATATTAGGTGTGATGATCCCAAAGTCATAGGTAAATTAATTTAAAACTAGAAAACTCATTGAACAAATTGTCAAATTCTTCGATGATAAGTTTAAATTGTGGTTACAATTTAATAGTCAACTTTGATGACATCTAAAAATTTCTTTAGTATAAATATTTTCATTGGATCCATGGTCCATTAAAGCTTAAGTTTGATTCAAATATGGCCCCATTTTAAAACATAATATAAAATGTGAGGAGGTCATTCATTTACTAAGAGTGAACAATCTTAGCTTATGCAAATGAGGTCATGTTTGTGGAGCCCATCATATGTTATTAATTACCTCCTAAATGTACATTTTAAAAAATAGCATATATTTAACTTAATAAAATTTGGTTGCCTTGGGAAAATTCACCAAATTTTATCCCCTTAAGCCATCTTATTATCATAAACCCTAAACCCTAAACCCTAAATCTATCATTTTGTCCTAGGATAGTTAAGCCATAGATCCCCTTAAAACTATACTTACGACCCCTTAAGCCAGCATATGTTATTAATTACCTCCTAAATGTACATTTAAAAAATAGTATACATTTAACTTAATGAAATTTGGTTGCCTTGGGCAACTTCACCAAATTTTATCCCCTTAAGCCATCATTTTGTCCTAGGACCTTAATTCATAGATCCCCTTAAGTTAGCTTATTTCCCTTAAACCCTAAACCCTAAACCCATCATTTTTTCCTAGGGAAGTTAAGCCATAGATCCCCTTAAAACTATACTTAGGACCCCTTAAGCCATCTTATGTTATTAATTACCTCCTAAATGTACATTTAAAAAAATAGTATATATTTAACTTAATAAAATTTGGTTGCCTTGGGCAACTTCACCAAATTGTATCTCCTTAAGCCATCATTTTGTCCTAGGATAGTTAAGCCATGGATCTCCTTAAAACTATACATAGGACCCCTTGAGCCATCATATGTTATTAATTACCTCCTAAATGTACATTTAAAAAAATATTATTATATTTAACTCAATGAAATTTGGTTGCCTTTGGCAAGTTCGCCAAACTTTATCCCCTTAAGCCATCATATGTTATTAATTACCTCATAAATGTACATTTTAAAAAATAGTATATATTTAACTTAATGAAATTTGGTTGCCTTGGGCAACTTCACCAAATTTTATCCCCTTAAGCCATCATTTTGTCCTAGGAACTTGATTCATAGATTCCCTTAAGCCATCTTATTACCCTAAACCCTAAATTCATCATTTTTCCCTAGGACAGTTAAGCCATATATCCCCTTAAAACTATACTTAGGACCCCTTAAGCCATCTTATGTTATTAATTACCTCCCAAATGTATATTTTAAAAAATAGTATATATTTAACTTAATGAAATTTGGTTGCCTTGGGCAACTTCACCAAATTTTCTCCCCTTAAGCCATCATTTTTTCCTAGGACCTTAATTCATAGATCCCCTTAAGCCATCCTATGAGGAATCCTTAAGCCATCATAATTTCTCCTAATTTAATGTAATTTTTAATAAGATTTCAACCACATTAACAATTATTTGTTTTTTCATTTACATGCCTTAGACATAAATGAGCTTTTTGTGTATGTTTTAAGTTTATTTTTTTGTATGTACATGTATTAAAATTACATAGTTAGATCTTAAATTTTGAAATTTGTATGTACATGGTCAAATTGAATGATGTATGTATGCATTATACATCATATTTTTTCTTTTAAACATGTATCTTAAATTTTGAAATTTGTATGTATACTCAAGTTGAATGATGTATGCATGTGTATGTATATGTATCCTATTTAAACACTCGTTTACATTTAAAATTTAACCATTTCTTGTAATTTTGTACTTGTTTGTTAATTTTGTTTACTATTTGTATCTTCACTTATATAGATCATGGATCAATTTGATATTAATGATATCCTCAATCCACCACCTCATCCCCCTTCACCTCCACCTCCCCCTCAACCCCCTCCACCTCATAACCCCCCATCTCCACCACCTGGATCTGATGAGGCTCGCTTGTGAGCACAAATTAGTGATAATGTTAAATCCATTCAAGATCAAATCAATGATATTCAAAATGAAGCATTGATTCCACCACACTTGAGGCATTTTACATTTGCAATGCAAAATGTTGTAGATGTCATTAGGTCCATTGATGTGGACTTATACAAACATCAATGATGGCGAGAGGAGAGGAAACAATTTTATTCTGATGATCTCTCCTACAAAAAAAATTTGGACCTTAAAATAACAAAATCCCATCTTGCACCTTATTTTGTCGAACCCATCACCAACCAACCCATTCCTACAAATGAACCAAGAATATCGATGAGGTGGTGTAGACATCCACAAATGTGTTCCAATTTTTGGGATTGGTGGTGGATGGTATTGACCAACCACCACATGCCAATTTGGAGGTCCCTTTATATTTTTTGAGGAAATTATATACAAAGTTTGTGTTGGGGAAAAAGCCCAATTATTTTGATTTCAAATCATTTCAGGGTGTTGGTGGTGGCATGCCACAATAGAGGTTAGGGGCATGGGTTGATCCCCAAATCCTCATGCATGCCCAACCTCTTGTAGATCCTCTTGTCGTTGGTATTCCTACACCTGTGCATCATCATTCAGTGGTATCCACATTAGGATCTTTGAGTACGCTTGCAACCAACCTTGATGAGCAAAGTTTTGTGATGGAAGCTAGGGCTAGAGACTGCAACCATGGAGGAGCATTGTATGGAGTTGGTCCTAGTACCACTCCACCTATTTCGATGCCTCATGTATGTACTAGTTGTCATTAGCTATGTTATGGATCTGATTAGGCTACACCCAATTCAGGTGCACATGGAGATTCTGATGAGATCAGTTCATACGCTGATTTTCTTACTGTAGGGCATCACCCTACAAACATTTCGACACAAGTATAAATATATATGTACATGTTGAATTTTAAATATTTTTTTAAGCACACGTGTTTTTAATGAACATACATACATACATACATACATATATATATATTGTAATGTTTAAACAATCAAATTGTTTGGTGTAAACGGTGACCACAAGGGCATCTTCTACTCGTTGATTTTTTATGTCGACGACAGTGCAAGTCGGCAACCCTTATGGGGTATTTTGATTGAATTTTTAAATACATGAAATAATTTTTTAACTTGATTTTTTAATTTGTACTTCAATCATGAACATATGTTTTAAATAGTTATGTTGGTTTAGAGGAGTCAATCGACTTCCATGTTGGTTCTACCAGAGGGGTTGTCAAGCACTCCTCCATTGTCGGGCATCTCAGATGAGGTGCAATACATGTATATTGTAAAGTATTCAAAACTATACTTACAATTTTGTATTTTTAATTCACTATATCAAACGTGCATGTACTTAAATATTATAAGCATCACCACCATGATAATGGGGATCACACACCCATTTGATGTGCAAGCAATTCAAGAGACATCTAAATTTTAGGTTTAAAAAAATTATACATATGTGTGCACAATTTGTCATTATTATAAATAGATTTCAAAACACCTATTGGTATGCTTGAATATATATATATATATATAAAACCTAATTCAAGTACACATGTGCTTTAAATTTGACCTTGTAGGACTTTGTTGGTGGCACTTTCCGCCTTGATGATGTCACACCACCTCAACTAGGACATGCAGAACAACTTCATATGGTAATTTAAAATTTTGATTATATTTAAAGTCAAAATGTACAAATTATACATTGTGAATAACTTAAATTAAATTCAAAATTGAATATATATTTGGTCATACATGTAAAATACTTTTTTATATAGCATGAGACATGTAGTTGAGCATGTAGAGATAGTTCCTACACCAAAGCATGCACACCAACCTCTTATGGTAATTTAAATATGATAAATTATAAATTAAATTAAATTAAATCATTTTTAATTGTCTTACATATGATTTCAACTTTTTTTCTCTTGTATGTAGATTGATTCAAATCATGTAGAGATAGGTCCAGGCACACCAGAGCATGTAGAGCAGCCTCACACAATAATTTAATTTTATCATAAATTATAAATTAAATTTTCATTAAATCATTTTTAATCATCTTACATCTGATTTCAACTTTCTTTCTTTTGTACAGAGTGATTCAGGTCATCTAGGTGGCCTATGCGGTGTGAAGAGGTCTCTTGATTATAGAGATGATATGAGTTAGATTATTTCATGGGTTGTATTTGATGTTATTTTACATGTTTAGGGTTTTCCATGGACTTGATCTATATACATGTGTTTCCTTATTTTATGGACTACATATATGTACAACTTTCAGTATTTTAGTATAATTTCATGGATTATGTATCTATATATATGTTTCAATATTTTCACAGACTTAATATATTGTTTCATGGACTTTATTAATTTCAATATTTTATGGTCTATTATTGTTAAATAGTAATTTACACATGTACATTTATGCATTTTATGTGAAATTAATATAAAATTGATAGGACATTCAAATATTTGTACTTTACAAAAGATTCATAGTTAAGACATTAATATGACATTAATGTGAAATTAAATACAAATATGAAATTAAAGTTGAAATTAATAGGACATTTAAATATTTGTACTTAACAAATTTAGTGATTCATAGTCAAGGCATTAGTATGACATTAATGTGAAATTATACAAATGTGAAATAATAAGATGTCTTAATGGGATCAAAGAAGTTCTCAAAAAATTGCTTAAGGGGATCAAATACCTCAAAGTACATGTCTCATATTTAATCTCAATTGATATAATTAAGTAGTAGAATTTACAATGACTCATCATAACAATCACAAAAGTTATACAAAAATAATGTTAATATTAATATAATTTATGTCATAATAGGATGTCTTAAGGGGTCCTAATAGGATTTCTTAAGGGGATCAAAGAATTCAAAGTACATGTCTCATGTTGGATCATAATTGATATAATTAAGTATTAGACTTTAGGGTGACTCATCATAACAAATGATATAATTAAGTATTTATTTAGGATATGTTCTAATAGGATGTCTTAAGGGGATCAAATACTTCAAAGTACATGTCTTATATTTAATCACAATTGATATAATTAAGTAGTAGAATTTAAGATGACTCATCATAACAATGCACCAATCCACAAATCCCACGTGAATCTTTAAATTTTACTACATCCTCAAATTTTAATTGCTCTCTAGCAAGAATTCTTTTAACACATGCACCAACTCCATCATGTTCTCCTTTACCATGTCTAGCTTCAAAAAAAATCCACATATGTTGGCCATTATGTTCCTTGTGAACCCTACTTAACCAATAGAACATTCAAGCATTCTTGAATTGTCGCGTACAATTATCTGACCATATGAGATGTTTTGTCATCTGGATCCCTATTTCTCTTAAATTTGTATAAAATATATTGAAACAATATTGAACAAACTCTGACTAGTGTAACTAGTTGTCACTCAAATAGAAATGATACTCTCAAAAAAAAAATATCATCCTTTGTGCTATCATTTGCATGCATGTAAACAATATGAACAAACATAGCCACTTAGTATAGTTCCAACTGGAAATGTGTTTCTATGTGTACAAAATTGTCCATCAAACCATCAAGCATGTTGAGAGTGCTTGACATATTTTGGTACAATCTTACTCTTAAATTCTGATATGAATGCATGTACACTAATTTTTTCTATAGTTAAATCACAACACTTTCAAAATTTTCCATCTTTTAAAGAATAGTCAATATTCTTAGATCTTTTAACATCCACTAATTGTTGTCCAAAATCATTTTCAACACTTTCATGCATACAAACTCCTAAGAATGAAAGATTTCCACAACTAGTGCATTGTCCCAAAAATACATGAACTTAAATAAAATAATTTCTCATTAGATCTTTCACAAAACAAACTTGCTATAAAATCCTTGATTGTTCCAGGTGGCATATTAATACCACATTCTTGTATAATCATGTTAGTATGTAAAATACAACGTATATATTGAAAAACATCATAATAATAATGAAAATGCACATGTGTTTTACAACAACAAGATATTTGTTGCTTATTAATTTTCACATACCAAGGTGTACATTTTCAAAAGATCTTTGACTTATTCTAATATTACCAAGTAACACTGAATCACCACAAAATTTTCTATAAAATTCAATTTGAGTTGTGTCTAATAGGTGTTTTGGATGAGGATCATGAACTTTGGACCCATTCTTAATCTTAAAACATCTCTAGCATTAGATGATACCCTAGTATTATCATGCCAATATTTTTCAATCAATGATTTGATTTCAATATTCAATTTCATGTTAAACCTCGGGATTCGACCACTAAAACTCCAACATTGGTTGATTGGATCATTTTCTAGACTTTCTCTTCTCTTTGTTGCTCTTACCAATGTTTTAGGATGTATTTTTAGAATTTCACTAATATTGCTTAACATTATTTTATTCAAAGCTATTTTATTAACTATAGTAGTTTTTATAGCTCATCATGTCGCATTCTTATCTTTAGACTGACTATTCTTTCCAATAGACTCAATGACACTAGCAACAATAGACATAGGATGTTTTAGTGATTGATCTTTTCTTCTTGTTTAACAAAAATGCCTAACTTTTTTATTACTTTTCTCATTTTTCACATTCTCATCAATTGCATCATGAGTTGACATTGAAATGATAGTTTTTTATGATAAAAGATTCTTTGTATAATCTATTGGCATGTGTTCTTATTTGTCTCCAAGAAGTCTTATTAGGAAGATTATCCAAAACATCTCTTTCAATTTAAAAAAAATTATTTTCATTTTCAACATCACAACTTATATTTTCATTTTCATTTTCAACTTCAAAAGGATTTTCATTTTCATTTTCATTGTCAACAACAAAATGATTTTCATTTTCATTTTCAACAACAAAATGATTTTCATCTTCATTTTCAACAACAAAATTATTTTCATTTTCATTTTCAACAACAAAATGATTTTCATTTTCATTTTCAATAATAAAATGATTTTCATCTTCATTTTCAACAAAAAAATGATTTTCATTTTCATTTTCAACAAAAAAATTATTTTTATTTTCATTTTCAACAACAAAATGTCTAAAATTTTCATTATCTCTATGAATATTATTGATCTCAATATCATTAAATCCAACTTGTTTTAAATCTTTTATAATCAAAGCTTCAATATCATTCAAAGGTGGATTTGAAGGCGTACCTGTATTTGTGCCTATTGAAACATTCTCCATAGCATTGAAAGGTGGATTTGAAGACATACCAAAAGTAGTTTGTATAATCGTATTATTTTCCATATTCACCTCTTGCAAATTTGCATCATCTACATCCATGGTCTCCTAAATATTTTTATTTTCAATAGTCACGGAATTGGATGCTTCAACATTATTCATTGATTGAATCCTCATTTTTTTATCTCTATCTTTTTGCCTCTTTCTCTTTTTTTGCTTGAATTTATTTAGGGTTCAATACCTTCCTATCTTTCCTCTTATTACAACTTTGTGATCCCATGATTACAAAATCTGAAGTACAAATGAATGTCAATAGTGAAAGTTTTCCTCCTTTAAATTCCTCCTTCAAACAAGTAGAAAATGAACACAATTTCACTCAAAATCTATCCCAATGATGCCTCCTTTCAAAAATTCAATTCAAATTGCATGTTCAAGAGCTTGTAGAAGACAAAATTCGATAGAAAATAGGTGAAAGTGTCGCCAGTCATACATTGTCAAGTTGCAGAATTGATACTAATTTTTACCAGTAAAAATTTAAAAAGTTCAAAAATGAAACAAGATCTCGTTTTATCATCAAGATCCTCAGCTCAAAGTAAATGGGATCTCGTTTCATTTTTCAATGGTTAAAATAATAAATAAAGGAAACGAGATCATGTTTACAAATTGGGATCTTATTTTGTAAATCGGGATCCCTTTTTTTAAAATTTGAATTTTTGGTTGGGTTTTTGCTTTGTTTTTTATTTCAAGAAAAGGTTTGGGGACACGAACCTAAGCTTTGGACCTGGTTTGACTTGCAACTTGAAGGTCAAGTTAATGCCACAAGAAAATAGTGACTTTGGACATATGTTTGAAGACCTTTTTTGCAATTTTTTTTGATGAAATTAAAACCCATTATATATGAGGCAATGTAGATTCCAAATATGATTTAAAAAAAAAAAAATTGGATTATTTTTTCTATTTTTCAATTAATTTTTGATGAAACTAGTCCATAAACTTGAAATATGAAGGTTTTTTAGCATTTTAATAGCTTTTTATTAAAATGTTTTTTTGAAAAATGAATTGTATGAAACCATACTTCAGATAATTCTTTCAATTTTTTTTAAAAATAAAAAATGATAAGTTTAGGTCATCTTATGCGTAACGTACATGATGATTTTCCAAAACAAAAAATATGGCCAACAAAAAATTAACAAAAAAATTACAAAAAAATATCTAATACGTTCTTGAGTGAGTTACAAATCTTTCCCAAAAGGATTTAGAAAAACACGATTAATATTTAGGTCAAAATATGAATGACATACACGTGCATGGTATGGTAAAAAAAATGACTTTTAAACAGTGGTTTTTAGAAATGCCTATTGAAAATCAATTTGTATCATCTAGGTATTAAAATAAATTACATGATTGGAAACAAGACTCCAAGTACTGCATTTTATTATTAGTGACTTTTTTTAAGATTCCATCTCTAAGTGCTTCAAATTTTAAGGTCAAATGTGACAAATTATGAAAATCATGGAATTTACACTTCCGCTTTTTGGCCAAAAAATGGACTCAACTTCTTGCACACACCCAAGAATAAGTGTCCATTGCCACATATTGATGATCTCTTTGATTAGATGTGAGGAGCGACAATATTTTCAAAAAGTGATCTACGACTAGGTTATCATCAACTGAGGATCAAGGATGAATATATTTTCAAAACAACTTTCAAGACTAGTTATGGTCATTATGAGTTCACAGCCCTACCCTTTGGGATAATGAATGCACTTGCATGAATAATGTATTCAGAGACTGCTTGGAAAAGTTTATATTGGTCTTTCTGGATGATGTTCTTATCTATTCCAAGAATGAAGATGAACAACTCCAACATCTAGGGATTGTTCTTCAATGATTACGAGAGCATAAGTTGTATGGGAAAATCTCTAAGTGTACTTTCTTTTAGAATGAAGTGCAATATTTGGTTCATGTAATTTCAACTGATGGGATTGTAGTTGATCCAACAAAAATAAAAAGAAGTGCTTGATTGGGTAGTGCCTAAGATTGTGTTGGAAGTTAGAATTTTTATGGATTTGGCTGGTTACTATCGAAAGTTTGTTGCAAAATTTTCTAGAATGGCTTTTCCCATTACCTCCTTATAGAGAAAAGGGAAATTTTTTGAATGGACAGAGAAATGTCAAGTGACATTTGATCAACTCAAGGAGAAGATGACCACAACTCTAATACTGAAAGTACCAAATCTAAAGGGTATTTTATAGTCATCACTGATGCTTCAAGAGAAAGTTTTGGTGGAGTGTTGATGTTGGATGGGTGAGTCATAGCCTATGCATCAAGGAAGCTAAAGCCCTATTAGCAAAACTATGCTTTGCATGATTTGGAATTAGCAATTGTTGTTCATGCATTATAGATGTGGAGACACTATCTATTAGGAAAAACTTTTGAATTGAAGACCGATCATCACAATCTAAAGTACTTGTTTACTCAACCAAATTTGAATGCATGGCAAAGAAGGTGGTTAGAATTGATATATGACTACAATTTCAATATCAACTATATCAAGGGCCTGATGGAGAATCAAGTTGCAAATACCTTAAGTTCTAGGAGGCATATCTCTTGAATGATATCAATTCAAACCCATTTCAAGGGTCAAGTGTTGCAGAAGTCCAAGGGTGATGAATACTATGAGCAAGTCAAGTAAGAACTCTTGGATAATCTGTAAGACCCAAGGTATGAGGGATTTCACTTTGAACCTAGTGGTTTGCTAAGGTTTAAGGGAATAATCTACATACCTAACTCTGTGGAATTAAGGAATTTAGTGTGGAAATAATTTTATACCGCACCATATTATGGACATCCCGGAGTGACTAAGATGTTGGCTGATGTGAAGCCATTGTATTTTTGGAAATGAATAAAAAGGGATGTTGGAAGATTTGTGGCAAGCTATTTAGAATGTTAGAGGGTGAAGGTAGAACATCATCACCTTGTACAGGTCTTTTGTATCCTCATAAAGTTTCAAAAAATAAATGGAAAATCATTAGCATGGATTTTATGCAAGGTCTTCCAATGTCAAGGAATAAGCATAATGGCATTCTAGTAGTGGTGGATAAGCTTACAAAGGTGGCTCAATTTATACCAAGGAATCTGACTAATGGAGCTCCTGTCATAGCTCAAAAGTTTATTCAAGAGGTATTCAGGTTGCATGGAATTCCCAAGAAGATTATTTATGATAGGGATGCTCGTGTGACATCTAGGTTTTGGAAAACCATGCTTTCTTCACTTGGGACTCAGTTGAACATAAGTTCAACATATCATCTAGAAATGGATGGTCAAACTAAAAGAGTGAACCAAGTGTTAGAGGATCTATTGAGAATGTATTGCATGGATCAACAATACAAGTGGGAGGATTATTTACCTTTGGTTGAATTTGTGTATAACAACTCTTATCATTCTGCAATCAAGATAGCTCCATTTGAAGCATTGTATGGCAGGAAGTGTCAAACTCCTATAAGCTGGGATAAGCGAGAGGATAGGATAAGCCTTGAGCTAGAAGTGTTATAAAAAATGGAGGAGCAATTTGGAATTATTAAGCAGAGGCTAGTAAAAGCTAATGATAGGTAGAAGAGTTATGCAGATTCCAAGTGGGTACCCAAACATTTCTTATTAGGGGAGAAGGTTTTGTTACAAGTTAAACCTCACAAGAGTTCTATAATGTTTGGAAAGTCATCCAAACTAGCTCCACATTATGTAGGTCGTTTTAAGGTTCTCGAGGAATTCAACCCTCTTGCGTATAGAATTGCTTTGCTCCCAACTCTTGCCAGAATGTGTTAGGGTTAGAAGAAAGATATCTAACAATTAAATTCAGATTTAATTGATAAAGCAGAGAACTAAAAAACACAAAATAAATTATAACATAGAGAATTTAACGTGGTTCACCCAAACTTGGGCTACGTCCACCAACAGAGAGTCCAATATTATTATCTAGTAAATTAAATCGATTACAACTAGTAATCCCTGCAACTCAATACCATTGCAAAATGCTACAATAAAATGTCAACAGAAACCCTAATCCTTAGCCTTTTATCAAGACTTATGTCAGTTACAAAATAGGGTTTTTTATGTCAGCCAATAGTTAAATAATTAGGGGGAAACCGCGCTGATAAAAGTGGGGAAAATTTAACCTTTGAATCTGATTAGGCTCTTCATAACAATAGAATGCACAGTGTATTTCATGTGTCATACCTTAAGAATTACATGCCAGGGGTTAACCATGTTATTGATTGGAATGCTTTATAGGTACAGGACCTAGGAGTGGTAAATTTTGAGCCTCTTAATGTGCTCAGAGCTCATAAGCTTCAGTTATGTAATAGAGAGGTTCTACAATGCAAGGTCTAGTGGGATCAACATACATAAGATTCTACCATTTGGGAAGACTATGCTGAGATGAAGCAAAAGCTTCCTCAAGTCTTGATAGATTTTGAAAACTCCTCAAAAACAATGATGATTTATGATGTTATGTTTTATGTTTTATGTTATGGTCATGTTTGATACTTAATAATCATCGAGGATGATGATTCACAAGGGGGGAATATGTTACACCCTATTGTGTTGTTACCTATTTACTATTACCTTGATTGGTTAAAATTATTTTATATATATATACTTATTCATGATTGTATTTTGTATATGAATCTTGATGGAAATATGATGAATGAATGTTTAATTCAATTTGATGTCTTATAATGTTTTGAAGATGAAAATATATGATGCATGTGAATGTAATGTTATCAGCTAACTACTGTTGTGATGTACTAAGTTGGATGCAAGAACATATTCGAATTTTTGGAAGAGAGGGGCAGTATCACTCAAGAGAAGAACTTGGTATGGTAACCTTGATGAGCCTAATTGAGCATACACACACTCACTTCCTAGTTGGTTTAGTTGAATTAAGATAGTTCAGGAAATGGTGAGTAACCTTTTTTCAGGGATTGAGTATGTTTTGTATTGGTATGTAGTTTAAGTCTTTGAATGTTCCTATTTGTGGATATATGATTGAGTCTTTATGTTGAGTGAAAGTTCTTCCTTGCATGCTTATATTTTAATCAATGAAGTATATACATATAATGTATATATGTACATGTCTATGATACCTCACACATGTGAGTATATGTGTGCATGAGTATACGTAGGTAGACGTATCTACACATGCTCATGAATAGATAACCCATATACATGAGAATATTGATGGGAAAAATGTGACATATATACACTTTGTGTATATACATGTCAATCAATGAATATGAGAACATGTGTTTAAGTATGGATATTACTAGCAATTGCACCTTGATGTGCAATGGGAATGCCGAAGAGTAGTGGAAGGTGAATTAAAAAATGAATAACCCTCACATATGCCACTGTCCATTACTGAAATGGCCAAATCGGTACAAAGAATAGAGTATAGCATTACATGATGATGAAACAGTGTGATAGAAAAAATTGTCAAAAAGTAAATATTTGATCACTTGTAACATTCTACGAAAGAAGAATTAATCCAAAAAACAAAAATCCATAAGAAAAATATAATTAAATGTTAAATAGAAATAATTTTAAATTGATTTTTTCTTACCAAATCCAATTACAGGGCTCCAAGCCTATGCAAGTATCTTGATTTCAACTTATTAAATGAGAACGTAACCTGCAACAACTGTGATGTGTAACATTTTCCAAAATAATTATATTTAAAATTTTAAGGGCTTGTAAGTCAATGGAAAAGG
>VDFB02101101.1:0-17530 GCA_007258455.2 Sequoia sempervirens
CTTGGATAATCGACAATGGTGCTTCACGACACATCACTGGCTTTAAAGAGCACCTATCAAGTTTGATGGAAAAGGAGTCTTCTGAACAAGTCATCATTGGAGATGATGCTAGCTACTCCGTGAAAGGAATTGGGACCTCTATTCTTCATTTGGATTCCCGCATCTCACTTCAGTTGAGTAATGTTCTTTATGTTCCCAGAATCAAGCGCAATTTTATTTCTATTTCAGCTTTGGAAGATAAAGGATATCAAGTTGCCTTCTCCAAAGGCAAAGTTCTAGTGTGGATGGAGAACTCTAGCTTCAAGGATGCTCAAGTTATTGGAGTTAGACATGAAAACCTTTACAAGGTCTGCACACGTTCTTTACATGTTTTGGTTCATGACTCTTCAAGTCTATGTGATCTTTGGCATCGAAGATTGGCTCACCTACACTTCCGAGCCTTACCTATCATGGAGAAGATGGTGTCAGGCCTTCCTAAGTTCAACCAGGAGCACGAAGGTACTTGCAAGGGCTGCGCATTGGGTAAGAGTATAAAAGCCCCTTCATAGTAGAGAAAATAGATCTAAGTGTATTTCAGACCTTAATTCTAATTTATGCAGTCCTATGTCCGTTTTGTCTTCTCGAAAGTGATTCTTGTATTATGTTTTGTTTATTGGATGATCACTCTAGGAAGACTTGGATTTATTTTTTGAAAACTAAAGAGTCTCAGGAAGTGTTGGATAGGTTTAAAGAGTTTAAAGCCTTGGTAGAAAATCTTTCTGGTAAAAGAATTAAGGTTCTCAGATCCGACAATGGTGGAGAATACACCTCTGGTAGTTTTCGGAATTTTTGTATTGATGCAGGGATTAAGAGGGAGTCTTGTGTTCCCTATAATCCTCAACAAAATGGTGTTGCAGAAAGAAAGAACAGGACAATTGTGGAAGCAGCGAAGGCCATGATTCATGATCAAGACTTGCAAACCTTCTTATGGGCAGAAGCTTCCAGGATAGTTGTATATGTTCAGAACATAAGTCCTCATAAGATCTTGGAGAATATGACACCAGAAGAAGCCTTTACAGGAAAGAAGCCTGAAGTCAGTCACTTGAGGATCTTTGGATGTCCTATCTATATTCATGTTCCCAAGGAAAAGAGAACCAAGTTGGAGCCTTCTGGCAAGAAGGGAATATTTGTGGGTTACAGTGAGACATCAAAAGCCTACAGAATTTACATTCCAGGTCAGAAGTTGATCGAGATCAGTAGGGATGTCACATTCGAGGAAGATGTTGCATTCAGGAGATCCAGGGGGATTCATATGGAGATTGATAATGAAGAGTCTCCCTCAGATATGGAAGTTGACCATACTCTCGGAGATTCTCGAGGGAGACTTCGTAACCAAAAGAAGATGTTGATCCCCGGCGGAACCCTTGGAACTCAATGATGGGCCTATCGACATTGTTATTGGGAGAAAGAGACCCTATGGGCCAAAGCAGATTATGCAAGAGGCTGAAAGTTTTGCAGCTCCTAGAGGCACATTCAGAGTGCCAAAGGCCACATAAGCCTCCTCCGCTTATGTTGCCTTGATGAGTCGATTATAGAATCCGAGCCTACCTCAGGTTGGAGGAAGCATCTAGTCATCGCTTGGGAGGAGATGCTATGACAGAGGAGTATCACCACTCCTAAGAATGATGTTTGGGATATTGTTCCTAGACTAGGAAAGTTCCAGGGTATCTTCTAAATGGCTATTCAAGATTAAACATGCAGCAGAAGGCATTGGAGAAGTACTAAGCAAGATTTGTGGCTCGTGGTTTTTCTCAGAAAGAGGGAGTTGATTACGAAGGAGTTGATTACGAAGAAACCTTTGCTCCTGTTGCTCACTATACTTCTGTCAGAACCATCATTGCTATTGCTGCATCTAAAGGATGGAAGATTCACCAGATGGACGTGAACACAGCCTTTCTCAATGGAGTGATTGAGGAAGAGGTTTATATAGAGCAACCTAATGGATTTGAGGTTCATGGAAAGGAGTCACATGTTTGCAAACTGAAGAAGGCCTTATATGGTCTTAAGCAGGCTCCTCGTGCTTGGTACGAAAGAATTGATCGTTACCTGTCAAGCTTGGGTTTCTTGAAGAATGATGCTGATTTGAATCTCTATTTCAAGGTAATCAATGGTGAAGCATTAATTTTGGTTTTATATGTTGATGATTTGATCCTTACTGGAGAAGATCACCTGATTCTTGAGTGTAAGAAAGAGTTGACTTCTAAATTTGAGATGGACCTTGGGCTCATGCATTACTTCCTTGGCCTAGAAGGCTGGGAGAAACCAAATGAGATGATTCTAAGTAAGGAAAGTACACCATTGATATACTTAAGAGATTTGGCATGATGGATTGCAAATCCATGTCCACACCTATGGAGACCAACTTACATAAGTTGAAGGAGGCTGCAGCTAATTTAGATTTGGTGGATCCTACCTTGTACAGACAGCTAATTGGATCCTTGATGTATCTAGTTAACACTAGACCTGATATTTGCTATGTAGTGAGTGCACTTAGCCAGTTTATGTGTGATCCGAGACAGATACATCTTGTTGTAGCTAAGCATATCCTGAGATACTTGCGTGGCATAGTTGGATATGGGTTGAGGTATTCTTTAGATGCAAACTTGGAGTTACATGGTTTCACTAATTCTGATTGGGCAGGTTGTGTCACAGATCGGAAGAGCACCTCTGGCTGTTGCTTCAGTTTGGGCTCAGCTATGATATCCTAGTGCAGCAGGAAGCAGTCATCTGTAGCATTAAGTACAGCAGAGGCAGAGTATATTGCAGCTTGTATGGCAACTCGGGAAGCAGTATGGCTTCGTAAGCTCCTTGCAAGATTGTTTGGACAATCAATGGAGCCTACTATCATTCATTGTGATAATCAGAGTTGTGTGAAGCTTTCTGTCAATCCTGTGTTCCATGACAGAACCAAGCATGTTGAGATCAAGTACCACCTAAGTCACCATATTCGACCGAATTTCATCATGAAATTCGAAATTCGTCGAATTTCATAAAAATGGTTGAAATTCGTTGAAATTCGACCAAATTCGTTGGTCAACTGCAGGCGTTGAAAATTTTCATAAAGCAATTGTTTTGTTAGGGTTTTTTTTTTAGGGTTTTTTCGTTATATAACTGACGGCGACATTAGATATCAAACCGTCTCTTTCTCGCGTCTACAACTCGTCTTTTGTCTTTTGTCTGCAACTCATCTCTTTTTTTGCAGTGTCTGGGACTTGTCTTTAGCTTTTGCGTATCATCTCGCGGCGCTGCCATCTCTTGCATTGACGTCTGAAGTCGTGGCCGTTGTTCTTTGCGTCGGCGTCGGCCCCTGAAGAATCCCCTACGAGCTGCGGCGTCGGTCCCTGAAGAATTCCTTGCGGGCTGCGGCGTCGGTACCCTGTGGCCATCTCAGCGTTTCAACTTTCCCCTGCGGACTGCGGCCATCTCGTTTCAACTTTCTCCTGCGGGCTGCAGCCATCTCGTTTCAACTTTCCTCTGCAACTACCGGCCGACCATCTCATCCGAGGTAGGAAGTTTTTCTTTTTTTAAAAAAAATTAGGGTTCAATATGAATATTATCTAAGTTCTAAATTGTATTTACTATTTTTCATTTGTTTTACTATTTAATATTTTATTATTATTTTATTTTTTATTTAATATTGTGTTTATTAAAATACTAAAATACTAAAATATTGTGTTTATTTCATTTTTGTTGTAAGTGTAAAATACTAAAATGTAAATTATATTAATATATTTATATTATTATAGACTTTCAAAATTTTAAATATTAATTTTATTAATATTTAGTATTTTTTATTAATATTAAGGGCTTCTTAATATTTAGTGTTTTCATTTTATTTTTATGTTAATAAGAATATGTTAAATATATTTATGTTTATTAAAATTAGATTTAGTATTTTTTATTTTGTTTTTAGATTTAAAATAAGAAATGTATATATTTTGTCTCAATGTTGTTTGAAATAAAATTGTGGATGTTTAACTTTTAAATATTAAATATTATTTTGTCATTCAAACATACAGATTATGGCTCCCAAGAAATCAACTGCGGAAGCATGGAAATATATCACTCGCAATGGTACTGACCTCAAATGCAACAAGTGTCAGAAACCTTTTATTGGCGGTTTGACAAGGGCAATGGACCATTTACTTGGTATTACAAATGGTGCAGGAGGAGGTGTTACAGCATGTCCTGACGTTACCCCAGAAATGAGAGCTGCTTTAGAGAAAGAACAGTCCTCTTCAATTATAGGAAAGATGAAGAAAACACAAAAAAAACAGAGAATTGAAGAGGATATGTCTCAATCTAGATTCTCAGCATCTATTATGTCTTCCTCTTCTGGTTTATCCAAACCGGTGAGGGCATCAAAAGAGAGTGGAACATTGAAAAGCTTCTGGAAACCAGTAGAGAAACAGGAGGTGGATGATGCTGTAGCTGATTTGTTTTACACAAGTGCTATTCCATTCAATGTTGCAAGAAGTCCACATTTTCGTAATGCTGTTCACAAAATTGCAGAGTTTGGCAAAGGGTACACTCCCCCAGGTTCAGAGACTATCAGGACAACTCTTTTGCAGAGGTCAAAAGATAGAGTGACTGATAAACTAGCTACTGTCAAAACCTCTTGGAGGAAAACAGGTTGCACTATATTGAGTGATGGATGGTCAGATATATGTCAAAGGCCATTGATAAATATTTTGGTGGCTTGTCCTGAGGGTGTTGTGTTTTTGAAAGTGATTGATACCATGAACCACAAGAAAACTTCTGAGTACATTTTTCAAATATTAGAGGAAGCCATTCTTGAAATAGGGGTGGAAAATGTGGTTCAAGTGGTAACTGATAGTGCCGCAAATTGTGTGGGAGCTGGGAAGCTGATTGCAGAGAAATACCCACAAATATATTGGAGCCCATGTGCAGCCCATTGTCTTGATTTGTTGCTTCATGACTTGGCTAAATTCCCATGGGTACATGAAGCTATTCACAGAGGAAGAGCAATTGCAAATTTCATAAGGAATCATCGTCTCACATTGAGTCTTTATAGGCGGCATGCATCCAGGGAGTTGTTGAGGCCTTGTGAAACAAGATTTGCTTCATTTTATATCACTTTGAAAAGAGTGGTTGAAGAAAAGGCAGCTTTGAGGTCTGTAATTTGTTCCAATGAATGGGAACACTCAGTGCTTTCTAAAGGTCCTAAGGGGAAGAACGTAGAGCAAATCATTCTGAATAGCAATTTCTGGGAAAGTGCAGCCAAGGTTTTACTCATATGTGAACCAATTGTTGACGTGCTTCGTATGGTTGATGGTGACACTCCTTGCCTTGGCATGCTTTATGAAAGCATGGACCGTTGTAAGGAAACTATTCAAAAAGCACTCAATAATGTAGAAGCAAAATATATGGAGATATGGGAGGTAGTTGATTGCAGATGGAAAATGATGCACACACCTTTACATGCAGCAGCTTGCTTTTTGGAGCCTAAATTATTTTCTATTGATAGAGAAGGTGACACTGAAATTATGGGAGGGCTTTTAGAAGCTGTTGAAAAGTATGAATCAAATCCATCAATTTCAGCACTAATCAGAAGTCAATTTTGGGTATACAAAAGAGGAGAAGGGATGTTTGGAATGTCAGCAGCCAAATATGACATGACACATGTACCTGCATATACATGGTGGATGACCTATGGAGCACAAACTCCTGAGCTACAAAGGTTTGCTATTCGAGTTTTGAGTCAGGGAGCAAGTTCGTCAGCTTGTGAGAGGAACTGGAGTTGCTTTGACCACATCCATTCCAAAAAGAGGAATAAATTGTTGTCCGGAAAGTTGGGAGATCTTGTCTATGTTCGCAGCAATTTAAAATTGCTCATGAACAAATCAGCAAAGGACTCTTCATCACAACAAATTCGTGAAGACATAGCAGCACTAGATGCAGATGAGCCTGACTTTGCAGATGAAGAATTGAGTACTGATACAGATGATGATGATTTAGCATCTCAGCCAAGTGCTCTTGATGACTTGGAGCTTTTTTGAAGTTCTAAAGTCTTTACTGTTATTGTACCTTTTTGACAAAAGAACATCTTCACAATCGTGATTTCACATGTTTCTTATGGTTTATATTTTATAAATGTGTCATCTTTTTGTAATGATTCAAATATATGTATCAATGTTAAACTATTTAGAGAATTGTATGGAGATATTACTTATATTTATAAAAAAAAAAAAAATTTACATAAGTCGAATTTTATTCGAATTTTATACTTTTCGAATTTTTTCCTTGTCGAATTTCATTCGAATTTCAATGTTGTCGAACTCGACGAATTCGAACCTCGGTGACATAGAGTACCACTACATTAGGGATATGGTACTGCGGAGGCTTGTACAGTTGAGGTACATCAGCACTGATGAGCAGACGGCAGATATTCTCACCAAGCCTCTCGCCAGGATAAAGTTTGTGTACTTTCGAGATAAGCTTGGTATGGTGGAGAATCCAGCCTTGACTGAGTAAGAGTCTCAGATCGCTGAGCCTTGTTTAATGCATTTTCCTCTCGAGACGAGGAATTTGAGGTGCAAGCCCTTGTTAATGCATTTTCCTCTGAGACGGAGGAATTTGAGGTGAAAGCCCTTGTTTCCACCCTCTGAGCCTGAGTCATGGTGGATGTCATGTGTGAGACTCCATGACACATTTTGTACTTGTGGATGTCACGTTGAGGTGACAACATCACGCAAGTGATGAACACTTGTACACACCATAGCATGGTTGTAGCCATTATGGTTGATATCGTGTTGAGGCGATATCTAATATCACGTTGAGGTGGTATTCTTCTTTTTCACATCTGGTTGTAGCCAATGTGATGGGCATCATGTTGAGGTGATTTGTTTTGAGCAGCTGGAAGTATTCTCTCTAGCTGAGAGAGAGTGTTAATGATAACATACAGCTTCGATTGAATATTCCAGCTTGATAAATTAAATGATAGCCATGAGGCTATTTAATTTATATATATGGCTCGAATTTATTAAAGAGATAAAAGACACGTCTTCATCCAAGGCCAACCTTCCTTCATCATTTGCGCGACTTCATATGAGGACGACTTACTATTGATTGGTCTCATCTATTTTTGAGATATATATTCTTTACTTGGCCAACTTGCTTTATAGAAGGAGGTGCCTCTTCAATTTGCATATATAGAAGTTCACTTATCATTTGTATTCATTCAAGTTCGATTTATTTCCATTCAAGTGCGAATTTCCTTAAGAGCAGGTTGCAAATTTATTCAAGGGCAGAATTAGTTATCAAAGAAGTACAGATTATTATCAGCCATTGCATCTGTGTTAGGTGCCGAAGATTGGCCTTGTAATTGGCCTCATTGTAAAGAGATTTGTTGTCGCCATTTATATATATAAGAGAGATCTTTGTTGCTGGGTTTTTCTCCCTCAAGAGGAGGATTTTCCCAGGGTATTTGCTGTGTTACTGTGTCTGATTTTGAATTAATTTTCTGTGCATTAATCTGTTCATTAAAATTTACAGAATTCATAAACACCAAGAAAGAGCCCTGACAAAGAGGATACAAACTTGGAGTTTAGATCAATTGGAGCCTTAATTGTAAATCCTTCGCCATGGGATGACAAAATGAGCCAGCTGGAAGAGGGTACGCACACCATGCAGAATGAGTTATAATGAGAAATGGCTAGCATCAGGTTTGCAATGAATTAACAATGCAATAGGGCAATGAAACTTACCAGGAATCAATTGAGAAGATACTATTCTCACAACCAAATGAGCAACCCCAAAACCCTTTCAATCAAAGTGGATCATCAAGACAAGCCAATTGCAATCCAAATGCTAATACTCATATGGGATCTAGGAACATAATACCAAAGGTGTGGATATGCACAAGTTTGATTGCAAGGATCCGCTAAATTGGATAAGTCAAATGGAGAATTTTTTTGAGGTGCATCAAATTCCAAGTGGGCAAAAAGTGACAATGGCTTCATGCTCAAAAGAAGATGAAAGGTCTCAGTTTTTACTAATGAATTACGAACACACTATTGTGATAGAGAGGCAGAGAATTACTTCAGCCAATTAGCAAAATTGTGCCAAACAAGATCTATCAAGGATTATATTCAGTGATTATAGAATCTAACATTGCATGTAGAAACAATCACAGATAAAAATTTGAACAATTTTTTTCTTGGTGGGCTTAAGGATCACATCCAACACATGAGGTGCACATATTTAAACCAAGTCATTTATCTAAGTCTTTTATCATGGCACATAGGTTAGAGGAAATGGTTTTAGCTCCTTAAAGAAAGGAATTCAAAGGAATTCACTAGCAACAAGAAAGGGAAGACTACTTTACTATCATCCCTTCAACCTACAAGATTGACTCCTCAACAAATTAAAGAAAAAAGAGCCAAACGATTATGTTTCAAATGTGATGGTAAATATAGCAAAGGGCATAAGTGTGCTAAGAAGTTGTTCTACTATCAAAGATTTTGAAGATATCCAACCATCTCTTGTAATACACTATCAAGTGTTAGTACCCCACAAGCGCTCAAGGTAAGGAGATTCCTTAAACAACAAAAGGTAACAATATTGATTAACTCAGCGAGTACTCATAATTTGATCAATAATAAGTAGGCAACAAAATTGAACTGTTTCATTTACCTAACCCCAGAATTTCAAGTTCTGATTGCAAATGGAAGTATAGTCAATTGTTCAAGGAAATGCCACACTATTAAACTCATTGTGGGAGACTACATGCTTGACTGTTCTATGTTTATTATCCCCATGGCTAAAGCAGACATTGAATTG
The DNA here is from genome assembly GCA_007258455.2 of Sequoia sempervirens. Classification (NCBI taxonomy): domain Eukaryota; kingdom Viridiplantae; phylum Streptophyta; class Pinopsida; order Cupressales; family Cupressaceae; genus Sequoia; species Sequoia sempervirens. The sequence continues at coordinate 8,842 of VDFB02101101.1, forward strand.
TGCGACAAACACATCCCTTTATAACATTAGGTTTTCGCTATCCATTACAATTGTGTTTGAAGCTTTTGGATAAAACTGTGTAGTTCTTTTTAACATCAACATTCAGATCACACTCTGATCCATCATCAGGATATGCCATTATCATCCTGACAAACATGTCCCTTCTTTGGAAGATGTTAATAAGGGCATGGATTGCAGGAAAAGATTGGAGAGGATATGATCAATTTCAATAACAGAGTTCATCCATTGAAACCACTGTCAGAGGAATAAATTCAAAAACAACTTGCAAACTTCAATATATGGTAGTCAAAATCTACTGGGTTGAACTTGAAAGCGAGAGTAAAGCTCCAAATAAAGAAAAATAGATAGCATCTTCTAATGTTCATTTAGATCCTATAGACGGCAGTTTTCTGTGACAAATTAAGAAAGTGGAGCATTTGGTGATGACACCTATAGACAGAAGGAAGATGCTCCCACTACCACCACTTTGTCTGTGCCCTCTCTAGCCTCACATAAGGCCTCACTTTTACCACTACTAGCAAGATCATTCCCCAACAGGATTAAAAAACACATCCATAGGAGAGGTCATAGCTTCCTCACACAACAATCCCCTCCCCAGTCAGGCCTTAATTTCAGATCTGCAGTTCCTAATGAGAAAATTCAAAAATCAGATTTGCAAGGAATGCCTGCTCCAACTTATTTGCCACCATGTTCATGGAAATCTGAAATTTCCTAATAATTAAGAAAATGGTAACTACCTAAGGATGGAAACCTCACTGAGTTAAATTTTTCATAGACTAAATTAAAACAGGCTATGGCTGCTCAAGAAAAAAGCATTTGATATACTGATTCGTGGGAGTTTCCCTAGATTCAAAAATCTTAGGTTATGAATACAAGAAAATTGGAAACCTCCTGCCTTTGTGGACATCCCTATAATGCCCAAAGGGTATTTCATGGCCATCTCCCCCTCAAAACAAGAGAGAGAGAGATCAGAAATGTTATTGGACAATACATCATAACATCTGACTTCACAAGACAACCAGTAGTTCTTAACTGCACCAAAATCTGTGTCAACATTAATTTTGAAAAGTCATTAGCAAAAAAAATACTGTTCTACATGGGAGGAAATGAAGGAGAACAACCAAAAGACTATAAGGATATTTCCTTCATATATAAAATCTATCATGAACATGGGCATCTGGCTCATGTTAGGACCACCATAGAAGGTCAAGGTATTAGTGCATGCATATATTAGTATAATAATGTAAAAAACTGTATGTAATAAGTGTGGTTAGGTGTAGGTCTTTAAATGGGGTTGTTGTAGTAGTTGTTGTTGCAGCTCTTAATGAGCCTGTTGTACTGCCTTTTAATATTGTAGTTGTACCATTAAATATAGTAGATGGAATAGTGTATTGCTATTTCTATATGATGCTGCTCCTCTTTGTGGAGTCAGCCATTGAAGTTAATTTATCTTCTCTCATTTCTTTGAATTTGCTAAAAAAGGGCCAAAATAACAATAAAAAATAGCTTAGTTGTTAAGAAACGTCTCAACCTTGCTCCTAATGTTGAGTATATAAACAATGGAGTTTTCAAACTATGAAACATAAAAACTCAATTTCTGGGCTATAGACTTTTTTCGGGAAAAATAAAAATTTCAAGTTGTTTGGCATCGCTTCCAAGGATTACCTGTTGCAGAGAACTTTTCAAGCTCTACAATTTTAAAAAAATGGGACCCAACAGTCTCTCAGATCAAAAGTTACAGCCTTCAAAAGTTGGGCCTCCTGCATTGGAAATATAAAAACATATAGAACATAGAAAAAAGTTGTGAGAGGGAATTACAATTGTTAACCAACTTATGATGCATGTTACAACACATCATAAGAAATCTTGAATGTAGATAATGAAGCCAAAATGGAACACCTGAATTGGTGAGTCGATTATAACGTGCTTATGATAGATAAAAAGAGTATGCTATTTTTAATTTTTTAGCCTATGAACTCATCTTGGGATATGGGTGTTGGTTTTCTAATTAGGCATTTAAGCGCCACTTTTTAAGTGGTTTCAGCTCATGGTTTTGTAATTACCATTTGATAGTTTTGTGTACTACTTCTATTTATAGGATGCTTTGTAGGCACTATTATGCTATCGGAATTACTCGAGATCTTTGGTTGGTGATATTCATGTAAAGGCTTACTTTGCAAGTGTATTGTAACTGTGTTTAGATTATTGAATGATACATTGGGCTATTTTGGAGTGTTGGATTTTTCTCACAAAAGGGTCTTCCCCACGTACACTTGTGTTGTGGTATGTTTTTTGTTTATTTTTTATATGTGTTTCTTCTCTTTGTAATTGCAAGGGTCTAAAACTTGCACACTACTCTCCTCTAAGATTAGTTTAGAAAGTGTTTCCGTGTACCTTGCTTCCTTTCAATAGTAAAGGGGGACTACTCTACTCTAAGATTAGTATAGAAATTGATTCCGTGTACCTTGCTTCCTTTCAATAGTAAAGGGGGACAGCCAAGGGAATAAAGTATAAATCCAAGAAAAACAGCAACCTACTACCACAGAGACTCGAGGAGATGACAAATTTCAAAGAAGCCACACAAGAAAAGGTAAGTCAAACAAATTAGCACTTCAAAATCCTTTGGGGCACTCAAGCATTGTGAGATCAATGAAATGTAATGTATACAAGGCAGCCAGGAACAGATGAAAAAGCTTTCTCCAGCCTTGGCTTAATGAAAGAACGTGGAAGTGAAAGACATCACCATAGGAAGAGAAACAATTGGTAACTTGTCAACCCATCCCCCAAGCCCCACAATCAGGTACTATTCATATCATTAGTAGGCTCCTCTAAATCATCACAAAAATGTAAGGCTGCCAAAGGTACAAAAAAGAACCAACCAAAAGTGAAAACCTTCGTATTTCAGCCAAACATTAAAAGAAGAAAACCTACACAGGATGCCATCAAAGTGATCCTATCAAAGTAAAGAAATGGAGGATCAGATGGAGCTTATCAGTTCTTGGTAAGCATGGACCCTGAAGAAGCCTTCCATCATATTGTAGGCTTATCCCACAACCCACCTTGTTTCAATCCCTCTATATCTCAGATTTCTCTATCAGACTGGTATTGTTGCCAGAGACTCATAACACCCATTACACCAGGTTTTGTATATGCTGGTCATCCACCAGCTTCAACTTTCCAGAAAAAGCAAAATTGATGTTTTGTAAGGGCCATTGTTGGTATATAATCCCTCTATATCTCAGATTTCTCTATCAGACTGGTATTGTTGTCAGAGACTAACAAATGATAACACCCATTACACCAGGTTTTGTATATGCTGCTCATCCACCAGCTTCAACTTTCCAGAAAAAGAAAAATTGATGTTTTGTAAGGGCCATTGTTGGTATATAAAAATGATCTGATACACTCCAACAATGGTTAAACAGACTCAGAATTGTATATTCTGAATCTGAATGAAATGTATTTTACTTTTCATAATAATGTAGTTGAATTTTTATTAAAAATAGATAGACGGAAGATGAATCTTCAAGATGGTGTTCTTAATATAGTTCTTAGACATCTAAGTTCTTGTTCATTGCCATATGGGTTCTTTCCCAACTTAATCCCAAGTGACATCTTCTTCAGCTGTAGAAAGGAATTGGATTATATCTAACTACTTTCACCATGTGAAGAGATGCACGTTCAGGCCTCTTAGGGCAGAAGCTCTAGCATATGCACACAAACTTTTAAAACCACTTCATGCTCATAAATAAGAGTATATAGAAGGGCCTCGCAATATGTCAAGGATCAGTGTGGCCAAGAGATGCATCTCTTGATCCCTGGGGTGCATTTCAGAGATGAATGACAAGTTTGATACAAGGATTTGGTATACTTGGGGGAAACCACAGAAGTCTATATCCATCTCCTAACTTTTTAAGACATCTTTGGAGGGCATCCCTCAACTTTTAAGAAATGTCCAAGGAGAATTGCAGATACCATTAAAAATAAACAAATGAATAACAAAGAAAAGCTCATTTTTTTGTCTGCCCAATCCCTAAAAACATCAAGAGCCACATCCACACTTCTTGAAAGCATCTAAAACCTTAATATTTTAATTTTTCAGCAGCTGTTATAGAGGAGACAAAGAATGCATGGACATTGTTAGCAGCTTACCAAGACGGTACATTTCCAATTCCTAGCCCATTGCATGTTAGTATCATCCCTTTAAATCGGCTCAAATATTCCTGCAATAGCATATGGCAACTTAAAAATGGGATAATCCAAATCTTTAAAGGCTACAAATTATGATTCATTCAAAACAACAGTACTAAACTGATACCTTATGTACTCTAAATATCTTTTTATGCATTATTATTGATGGCTAAATGAAGAAGTAAAGACTCACAGCTAAAGTGTATTGTTGGACATCATAATTTCCCCTAATATCATAATCAAGACGCTTGACCCGATCGCTTAACACTGCCAGCCAAATATTTGTGTCTAATTAAGCATAATTGCAATCATGTTATGAACAAGACTTGTAATTGAATGGATTCGTATCATACACAAAAAACAGTTTCTAATTAGGACAATAATTGGAACTTTTAACAAAATAAAATATATGGTTAAATATGCAATAACATATCAACTGAAAAGGAAAAATATGATCTAAATATGCAATAAGTTAATAACATATCAACTGAAAAGGAAAATTATGATCTAAACATGCAATAACATATCAACTGGAAAGGAAAATTATGATCTAAATATGCAACCTAAATAGTTTTATCCAATGACCAGGGAGATAGTAAAGTAATTAAAAAATTGCACCCAAATACTATCCCTCTTGTGAAGAATATTGGCTTTTACTAGGCTTGAAAGAGTTCAAATCTTATTTGAAGATGATTAGCCTATAGAGCCTACAACACTTTACTCATTATTATTGAAATATATCCTATTATCAATGATAGACAACATGTTGATTAGCCTAGAGGGTTTACAGTATGCTCATATAATTTTTGGAATATATCCTATTTTCAATGACAGATAACATGCATAATCTTGAAATAGTAAAGCAGAACCATCGTAGAAAGAATTTACATAGAAAGTGTCAAATTTTTGGAAAGAAAATTGTCAGAACCCTGGTGGTTCTCTGATTCAAACCCTAATTGTCTGGTTTTCTGTAAGTGGCGGCTGCAGCAATAAATGAGATGGTACGGCCAATGAAAGAATAATCTCTGGCTCGATAAACAATGCACACCCTCAGTAAATCATGGCGCCCAATGTCCAGACACCAGAAACAGATGAAGGAAGGCGTTTCCTCAGAGAATGTAAAAGTACGGCCTGAAAGTACAGAAGTACGGCCTGCTGCAGCAAGTGAGAAAAAGTACGGCCTCCTTGGGATTTGTGCCAGATCACTGAAACTAGTCTCTGCTCAAGTCGCCTCTGTCTGCTGATGATTTCCCCTGAAAACCTCTGCCAAAATGGATGTAAAGCACAATCTGTGATCTCTGTGTGAAATCACCAAGTGCAAGCTTCAGCTGGTATTCCACAGCCTCAGTCTGCCTGATCTCTGAAGAGTTTTCGTTCTCCAGAAACGATCGTCTGCCAGAAACCCTAGGGTTTGCAAACTCCGATGCTCAGAGCAAAAGACAAATTAGAATAACATTTCATAATGGTTCGATTTGTCCTTTCTGAAAATATATACTCCCCCTTTGAGAAATTTGACCCAAGCTCTTTTAATTAATCAATTAAATAAAATTGATTTATTTCACCTCAATACTTAGGAGAAATATTTTAATAATTAAATGGCGCCTCTTTTAAATGAATAATAAATATTCATTAAATCAACATTTAATACTTTATTATAAAGTATAATAAATACTTTATAACTGGCCAATTTAATTAAATATTTCAATATTTCAATAAAGTGACTTTAATATAAAGTCAAATTATTAAATATTTAATAAATCATTAATTACTCCGTATTTCTCCATCTGATCATCAAACTGCCGAACTGGGTCGATTCTGAGCCGAATGGTTGAACCAGGTGCCCTGCCCGAAATAGCAGCTTACCTGACCTAACTTTCTAAAAATAGAAAGTTCCTGAAAAAGCTCTCTGGAAGATTCTGCGAAGGCCCAACCTGACACAACAGCAAACTGGAGCTACCAAACACTGGATAACTGCCACCGATGATCCTCTGCACACCCTGTCAGCCTACGAGGATCGAAATTATAGGCTAACTCCTCGACAAGCAGTGTCAGCTAAAACGGGGACATGACAGTCCGCCCTCCCTGAAATTGCTTGTCCTCAAGCAATCTCTGCAAATACAGCTGCACTGCACCACCTGGATCCCATGGATAGTTCCGGACAATGTTCCTGCTGGCCACAACGGACTCCTGTAACTCCCACAACTGATCAGCAAGAAAAGAGTACCATTCCCCATTAACCTCAGTGCGGTCCGGCATAGGATCAAGAAACTCAGAAGGAGGCAAGTCAAACGACAAGCAACACTTACCCCCTAAAACTGCACGAGATATACTATCATCCAACATATCAAGCACGTGCATGCTAGAACTGTGCACCTGAAACAACTTGTGTACATGTGGATTAATCACGAAGCTATATGCACTCTGCACCATATACACACTGTGATACTCCTCCGTGAGCTGAGTCTGAAATCCTAGTGCACTAGTAGGATCCCAAATGCTATCATCACTCTGCTCAAGACCAGGATCAGGTGAGTTACCCATATCAAACTCAAAAAGCGGATTGTCGTATGTAGATATAACATCTGTCTCAAACAATGGATTGGTCACAAACGGAACCAAACCACTGGGCTGATCCCAAACGGCTGCCTCAGAACCCCCGGGGTACTGAGCATAACCATGCATGGTCTGCACAAAATCCTCCTCTACCTTCGCGCTCTTCCCACTAACGATAGAGATAGAACGAAGGCAGCCATCTGTAATACCCCTCAACACATATTTCTTGCCCTGTACCTCAAATCTCATCTCCATTTTAGGCAAGTTGAGGGTGAACACACTGATATCCTGCAGCCATCTCATACCCAACACTAAATCCATCCCTCCTAAGTTGACAACATAAAAATCTGCCTGCAACTCATAATCATTCAGCATGAGAGTGAGATTACAAATCTGTCGAGTGCAAGTGAGTGTATATCCATCTGCCACCCGAACTCTGAATCCAGCGAAATCCTCTGTCTGGAGTCTACATCTGCTGACGAAGCTCTCATCAATGAAATTGTGTGTGGCTCCAGTGTCGAGCATAGCAATACATCGCTGTCCTTCCACTAATCCCCTGAACCTGAATGAGTCATCCCGTACACTAGTAGATAATACCAACGGGGATAAGTTGGCATCGGGCCCAAACTCCGTAGAGGCATTCCCGGCCTCTGCATGTTCTGAAACAACCTGCTGGTCTGAATCATCAGACTCGTCATCATCATAGTAAACCCACATAGCGCAGTTGGCTCTGCCCTTCGGTCTCAAAGGAAAATCGTGCTCCTTGCTGTAGGGTGCTTTGCACCAATAGCAAAGTTGTTTCTTCCTACATTCCTCCCGAGTTGCATCATCAATTCTCGCAACTGGTTTCCTTTTAGGCTCTGCAACTGGTGTATGACTCTCCTCAATAGGCAGGTTATTTGTTTTAGGCGGAAATTGTTTCTTCGGAGCAGCAAGCTCCATACTCCTTGCCTTCCGCATCGCCTCCTGAAGTGTAGTAGGATCAAACGCCTTGACCCAACCTCTCATGGGTTCTGTCAAACCCTCAACAAATAATATAATGAGTCTCCGCTCTGAAATGCCAGTCACCATAACTGCAACTCTCTGAAACTCACCTATGTATGCATCCAAACTGCCTGTCTGTCTGAGCTAAGCCAACTCTCTGAAATACAGTTCTGGATCCTTCTTATTGAATCTCTCTATCAGTCTGCTCCTGATAGGTATTGACCGCATGATGGCCTAGCGTGTACATGCCATGGTGCCACCAATCGTGTGCTACTCCGTCAAGGTGCAAAGTGGCAAATTTAATTGCCTCATCCTCCTGCATAGGCCTAAGTGACAAGTAGTTGTCCAATTTCTGGACCCAAGACCTAGCTGATGTCTTCTCTGACCCATCAAAATATGGCAGCGTAATCTTGCTCACCGCATACTGCAAGTCTCTATTCAATTACGCCGATGCCGCTGGTCTCTGGCCAAATCTACCTTCCTCCTCCTCGGTTTATAGGACATCTATAAACTCATGAAATGTGGGCGTCACTGATTCTCGCGCGCTAGTATATGTACTACCATGAAAGTTCGCCCCGCCAATACATATTCTCGTGGGTCAAACTCCTCGAGCGTTGCACTGGATGCTCACCGGAGTCCGAGGTGGAGTCTCTCTAGGTAAGAAAGTAGGCTGGCCTGGCATACGCTCCTGGTAGATCGGTGACGGCTGTCTAGGTACGGATGCCAATGGCTGATCCACTGGTGCAGTCCCGCTCGTCTGTCCAATCTGAATGTAGTGTGGCTGTGTGGGCGTACACTGTCTAATGGTACCCATCAGCTGAGTCATCATATCCATCATATTGTCGTGTCTCCGTCTAAACTCCTCATCGGTGATATCACCCTCTGCATGTGCCTTCCCTGGATCCCTACGTGCCTCTGTAGGAATCTCACGATCTGCCAT
>VDFB02101102.1:0-18925 GCA_007258455.2 Sequoia sempervirens
CTAGGGTTGGCTGCTTTTTCGATCAAACGACAGGGGTTTTCAAATCTAATCAACTGGGTCCATTTCTAATGATATTCTGAACAAAACCCAGATGCCAGCTTTTTTCGGGAAAAATTGCAGAAATTAGGGTTTGCTGCTTTTTCAGTCAAAATTCAAGATTTTCGAAAACGGACGATCTGGGTTGTCTTGCATTGATATTCTGAACAAAACCCATATCTCAGAAAAATTCTCAAAAAATTCGTCCGTCGAAGCATAAAAATCAGCATTCTAAAAATAGAAATTGCACAAGACTTGTCTGAACCAAGGCGAGTTTACAGTCATTCTTCAAGTTTTCTGAAATGGAATACACTCCTAATGTCTTCAAGTCAGAATCAGCCCTCTTTCATAATTACATCAAAACAGCTGAGACAGACTTGCATCATATCAAGCCGGTGTTCGATCTATATCCCTTGGAGAGAGCAGGCAATACTTCAATCAAGAACCTGGGTCATTCTGGACTCCTCGTAGCAGCGTCTATTCCTATATCAGTTCAGAGCCTTGAGTTCGTAATCGCTTGCATTAAACATTACAACCCGGCTACTAGGGAGATCCAGTCAGCAGATGGCAGGTTGATTTGCAGTCTAAAGCCTGACATGGTCGAAAGGTGTTTTTCCATTCCCCCATGGCCTGAAAGTGTAACTCTTTCGAGGGATGAATGTGAAAAGATGTGGAACATGCATAAGGACAAATACAGCAAGAAGATTGCGCAGAGATGGATGAAAGAAAAACATAAGACATTGCCCAAGAATGTCGGGCGAGGAGAGTTCAAGGACGAGGTTGCCATCATCATCACTTTGCTCAACAGGGTCACTGGTTCAGCAGATGCCACCAAGTTCCAACCTTGGATGTTTTATGCCATACCTCACATTATGAAAAAGACTGAGTTTTATGATTGGCCTACTTTGATAAGTGACTGCCTACATCAGCAAATAACAGAATATTTTCAGTTTCATGTATTCCACATGGTGTCATATCTAGTCTATTTGGTGGCCTATCAAGGTCAATTCAGAGGATTGAACACCGAGGGGGTCATTGAGCGTTCAACACATATATAATTATTATCCCCAGTTGGAATTCACAAAGTCGTTGCACCACTACAAAAGGGTGAACGAGGCATTCTTGATGTACACGGTGCGTGACTTAGACAATGAATTGCACGTCCGCATCTCTTCAGTTGCCAGGGCAGCAATGGCCGAATGGGCAGATTGGTTTATACAGTTTCCTACCTTTACCTATCTCAAGGTTTATGGTTATTCAGGTGCCCCGCTCATGTTGCCAAGGTATCCGTCAGACGAGGTCATCTTCATGGAATTCTTGAGGCAAGCTCACGGTGTTCATACAGTCTTGAGAAATAGAAAGAAACCCTCTCTTCATTTTCCATTAGGTTTGGGTATTTATACATGCAGGACTGCTACAGATGCCAAGACAATTGGAGAAGAGTTAGATAAATTTGGTCTGAAATCCTACAGTGAAAGGCGGTCATTTGATCCTCATGGTGTCTACGCTGGCCGGTTGGAGAAGAACTACAATCACATACCCGCACTTGAAGATTTTTGGGCTAACTGTGCAGATGAGTTTGAAGTGCGAAGGTGTAGTTACAGCAGGTTGACTCTCCATCAGATGAAAGACTGTTTGAATGAAGACATTGAAGGACTCTCCGATGATGATGAAGATGTGCTTCTACCAATGTACACTCAGAAAAGAATCGAGGATCAGCCTCTTCCACAAGTTAATTGGGCAAACAAAGAATCTCTTTCAGTTGAAGACAGAACAAAACAAGTTGTGGAGTATAGTAAGGTTTTCCTAGTGCTTAAAAGGAAGAACTCTATTCCAGTAGCAGAGCCGCCAAGGATAATTCCCTCTTCTTCCACAACACAGTCAAAAGGAAAGGGTAAAAGTCAGTCTCAAGATGGCATCAAAGGTAGTAGATCGAATAAAAATGTAAGAAGGATGGATTTCTCAGGCATAGTCATACAGGAACAGCCTACAATTGATTCAGAAGTTCCTCTTGACGAGCCCATACCTCAGAATGAAGCAGAGGAGCCGCCTTCAACACATGTTCCTGTACCTTTGACGGGTTCGTCACCAATTCATATTGATCTTGATATCGAAGATGATGAAGAGATTGCAGCAGTACCTCCTGAGGCAATTAGTAAAGATACTACGGTGTCTTGGCTTGAGAACTCCTTAGGAAGGGTTAGGAGAAGGCCTTCATATCAAGTGAGTGTTGATGATCTCGATAACATTTATCAGGAACCTCCTAAGAAGAAGGCAAAGAAGCAAGTTCATTTTGATAGGAATCCTGATAACGAGATTGTCATAGAGACTGTAGTGCCCCCAGAAGATAAGAATAGGGATGAGGTAAACATGGATGATTTTGTCATGGTCAAGGCTAATCTCGGTAGAAATACCAGACATGCATATTTGAGTCTCTTCAAAGTTGTATCTGAAAACCTTCATGAAAGAGTGCTAAAAGATGGAGAAGACAAGGCAGCCCTCAAGGCTGAAAATCAGCAACTTAAGCTTTTCATTTCTAACCTTGCTCGTGGTTCTTCACAAGCAACTCAGTTGCTGCCCCAGGTCTTAGAGACAGCAGCTGATCACCATCAGTTAAGACAGCTGGTCATATGTGGGAAAGAAACTCAGGAGTGGATCGAGAGCTTCATTGTCAGAGGAAAGGAGATCTTGGCTCAGATGTTCCAGTTGAGAGAAAACGCTCATGAACTTCGTCAAGGCATCCAAGGATTTGAACAAACACTGGCTGAAGTAAAACCTAGGCATGAGATTATCATTGCTGATTTAGACACAGCCTACGGTTCAGCGGTTTCAAAGGAGCACAAAAGACAAATCCTTGCTTGGAGAGAGCGTCATCTTTTCAAAGTTAAAACTTATGAGAGAATATCTGAAGAATTCATCACCTACAGACAAAGGGTGGTTGAAGCTCTCCTTTTCATCAGCGAATTTGTCATAGAGATCCCCTCTCAGTACAGTCTTGAGGATGGTTCTTACGTCGGGCTTGAGGAAGTACAAAATCAGTTCCAGAATGTTGTTCATAGTTGCAGCCCAGTTGGTGGAAGGATAGGTTATGTTTCAATGATGTCAGCAAAGTTCAATAAAGCGGCCAATGAGATTGAAGATTTCCAGAGATCTATTGCAGATGCTGAAGATATTCTTGAAAAGCGGTGTTTTGCTGTTGATGGCATAGATGCACCGAACCGGGACACAATCTCAAACTTCCTAGTGGATGTGATCGAGTTTTAAAGCAGCTTTCTTCTAGAAGCTTTCTTTCCCGCTTTCTTTCTATTCTTGGAATAATCCTTATCCATTCTTTGAGGATAGAAAGAAGATAAGATGTAATAGTTGGCGTTTCCCGCTTTTTCTGCTTTCTAGGGTTTTATCTTTTTAGATTTAGTAATAAAGCTTGCTTGCTGAGCAAGCCCTAGATTGTGAAAGCAAGGAGATTTTAGGGTTCCCTACTCCTCTGCTTGTCTATAAATAAGAGCCTTTGCTCATTTAGTTTTCTTCCTTGAGTTATTGTCATAGCAGAATTTGAGGCACGAATTGCAGCGAGTTGTTATTTAGTTCAGTTCCACTTGCAGGAACCGTTACTGAAGTGAAACAAAGCTTATTTGAAACTATTGTGCCTTCTGTTGTTGCTCAAGTATTGTTCATTTGTATTAATGATCAAGCAAATTATTTGAGCCTCTTTGGCCAACAAGAGTTGAAAAGTAAAATTTGCTGTTTTCTATTGTGTTGTTGAGAGAATAAGTTTGCAAGCCTCCCTTAGCTGCAATTTCTTGTTCAGAGAGCATGTAGAAGGAGTTTTTGTTTAGAGAGATTTGATAATAAAATCATGAGCCTCTTTTGCGCCTTGGTGAAAATCACCGGATTTAAAGTGATCTATGTTAAGCTTTTACCCCATGATCTTTTATTTCAGCTTACGGTGGGGTGTGTAGGTGTTTGTTGGAAGAAAAGATTGAGTATTTTGTCGAGAGAATCTACCTTTTCCTAACTTCTCTTATACGCTATTACTTGTTAGGAGGAGCGTCTTTACTTAGTCTAAGTTGATGAAGTAGTTGAAAATTCTTATCCGGAAAAGAAAATCTCAGGTACTTGTTTATTGATTTAAAACCTTGTGCTCTAAGCTGATCCAAAGATAGGCAACTTAGTTTTAGTTTACTTTCTTTCAAACACCATCAGCAAGGGGAGCTTCCCTCTAATTTGAAGAGCAATTATCATTGCGCTGCTTCATTAGTTTTCAAATCGCATTCGAGGTCTTATTTAAGCGCCAACACATTGTTTTAAACAATTTGCTGGTTGCCCTCTCTTCTCCTCCTATTTTTCTTCACAACTCTCTCTTCTCCTTCTATTTTGCCAAAAGAGTGAAATGAGGTTGCTTTTAGGGGTGGAGAGAACATATAGTACAAAAAAAAAACTAACTTAAACTTTTAACTTTATGTTTTTTAAGTGTCTTAAGAGCTTGCTTCCGCGGCCGGGTCCCAGGCTCGGGACTCTCCTAGACCCGGCGAGTCTGGCGAGTCTGGCGAGTCCGGCTCTGGACTTAGCGGGTCCGAGTCCCGGGCTCCCCAGACTCGGCCAGACTAGCTCGGCCCGGGACTCGCCGAGTCTGGGCGAGTTTGGGCGAGTCTCGTTACAATGGTATAGAGTTTTCGTGAAAGCCTTGTACCTCTTACAACTGAGACAAAAAGATAGGATACAGTTGATTTTCAAGGAAAGATAGAAGAAACTATGGCATCAGAGTTGGCTGAGAGTAGAGAGCACGTTACTAGTGCACTCCGGTTTGTGAGAACCTTAGTATCTCGCTTACCATGCCGGTATCAGATTGAGGGTGGTGCATATGTTGAGCTTCTGATGTACATTCAGAGCTCCAAGCACTCATTCATACTATTTTCAGTGGGGAGACCGTTGGCTGTAAGATTAATCAGCTTATAGTTATGTTAGCGCTGTTCGATGAAGCAACCAAGAGCAGAGGTGAACTTCAGTCCCAGATCACAGCTGGTGAGGAAATGCTACACAGACATAGCATACTTTGGCAGAGTATCAAAGCTCCAGACAGTGATGCAGTTAACAATCTCGTTGAGGGATTGCTTGCTCGAGATCACGACCAGTAGACTTCAGTTCCCACCTCTTAGGATAGACATTACACACAGGAGTTAAACTTGGTGTCACCTTTTCAAGTTAAATTGCTCTCATCTCATGCATATCTATTCTAGGATTATCTTTATTCACTTGGAGTTGTATTTAGGGTTTACGTTGACTGATGGTAGTGTTCTAGTTAACTTGCTTTCAATAAGTACATGCATGCTTGCACATTGTCTATTTTTAGATTAGTTGTACCGGTTAACTAATGGTAGTTTTCCAGTTAATTGTATAGTTTTCTTTATTAGGGTTTAGCAATAAGTCTTGCATGCATTGCAAGACTGTAGTTGACTCAAGGTGATTTTAGGGTTACCTACACCTTTCGATGTCTATAAATAAGAGCTTTGCTCATTTGTACATAACTTTTCCACGAGAGAGAAATATATGTTGTGCCTACCTTGCCTTCAATATTGCTCGTTCTGTATCTGTTCATGAGTATTTACTATTATGATGAATTGTTATGCCACTTGGGTTTCATGCAATTATGATGGTGAATTCTTTCCTTAGTTAGATATAGTGGCTAGTTTGATCGTAGATTGTATGTGTGTCTCGCCTATGCAATTTATTGTCCTGGTTGGCTATCTTTCATGTTTTGTGTTCAATAAACTTGTTCAGATTGAGCTGATAGATGTGCCACCTTGCCTTCAAGTTGAGAATCTGTACTTGTTTATCATGTGATGTGTGTGAATAATAAGCCTATTTAGACAAGCAGATAGTCGTGCCACCTTGCCTCCACGTTGTGAGTCTGTACTCGGTTTATCGTCAGATAATCATTCTCGCTCCGTTTCCTCATGCTTTGAATTCTTGAGGGGATTGGATAGTTAAAGTTACTTAGTTTTGTGTGTTGTAGTTAAGTCTTGCGAAACCAAAAAATACTTAGCTGCAACGTATAGAGTTTTCGTGAAAGCCTTGTACCTCTTAGAACTGAGACAAAAAGAGAGGATATAGTTTAGTTTATTTCCCTTTTCAAGCACTTTTGTCAAGCACAACGAGGGAGCTTCCCCTCCTAATTTGAAGAGCACTCATTGTGTAGTGTGCATAGCTGTCCGTACCAACTTGCACTCTAGAGGTGTTAGTTGTTACGGCAAGAAGTTATTAGAAGCGTTATTAGAATAGGCTTAGTTGTAGTTTGAAGTTACAAAACCAAAGAAAACCTCATTTGCAATGCAAAGTGTTTTATAACCTTGTGCTCTTAGCTGAGAAATACAAAGATTGGCAGTAGTTTAGTATTTCTTTTTAAGCATAACCAGCGAAGAGGGAGTTTCCTCTCCTAATTTGAAGAGCAGTCTAACTATGCATAGCTGTCCGTTCCTAATTTGCATTCCAGAGGTGGAAATTGAAATGCCAACAAAAATCTTTTCCAGTAGTTGGGAGGTATGAAAAACCTAGAAATAGTTTGCAGTAGACTTTATATTCAACACACTTCATTCATATAATAGTGCCTAGTCATGAAGGAGGTATGGCCAGCAAGAAAATTTGTATGGCTGATTAAAGAACAAAAATCTGCAACAAAATCCTTAGAATATGATTCAATCACCTCACACAAGTTGGAAACTAAACAGTAGACCTCACAAAAAACTACAAACAACCTTTGAATGGTATGGCTTGTAAACTAATGGTATGACTAGAATATTATTTTTACCACCAAAAATCTCAGCTGGCATTTGTATGGCAGGGTTAGATTTGTACAACCCTCACAAAGAAATATTTGAAATCTCACACAACAGACCAAACCAACTGAAATTGGAAAATATTTTGCAACCTTACAGATCATTGGTAATCCTTGGATGAAATTACTCATATGTATAGGAGGGTTTTTGTCTTCAAATCCATTACCCAATCCTCCTTAAACAGAAAAATGAACATACATTCAATTTTAAAAAATGGGGGTTTTGATTTTATAAATTGGATGCCTTCTTCTTTTCCAAACCTCTCCTTTAACAATCTCTTTGAGGGAATATAATATTATTTATTTTTTTCCTTTTTCTTGCAAAACTTGATTTTAAAATTGTCTAGAAAGGCCTTTTAGATAAACATTACTTTATTGGAAATTAAATTAATAGGTTAAGGGTCTCCCTATGACTTAAGTTTGGAAAGGGAACATGACAAGCCTTCCCATTTTATGCCAATATATCCCTTGGCTCTTCCTACAAGCACATCTTCCCACCCTCATCCTTTACTGCTCTCCACTTCCAAAACCCTTCCCACTCACTTAATCTCCTTGCAAATAACAGAGAAGCTAGTGAATCGTGTTCATCTCTCAACTTTAAATTTCCCTAATTGAATATCTCATGTTGAGAAACTCTTTATTCTCTCCAAACCATCTGAAACTAATTTAACTAAATATCACTCCTGCCACATTCATCTTCTCTACCTGCTAGAGGCAAGTCTTAAACTTCTCAAACAAAATTTGGAGACAATGGTTCTTGAATCCCTCTCATGAGGGAATGCTTAGTAAATCTTGCCACTTTGTAGCCCAACATAACAGCCCTTCCTCAACCTAAAGGCATAAATACTTCAGTAAGATACAGTTCAGAATCATGAACTCTGTGGTTTCTAATTGGTTTAGGATCTCAAAGGCTAATACCATTTCCTTCAATTAGGAGCTCTTCAATTATATATTTGCCTTTGGGTTCTATCTGAAATGTCTATTAAGAGTTTTAATTGCTCTTTGCAGTCTCTACTATACTGCTCTCTTAGTTGGGTTTTCAATTGCTTTTTGTAATCATATGACTTCAATTCTGTAACTGTAACCTCAAATAAGAGGCAAAACTCTACATCAATGTAAGGGGATGAGTGACTAGACCTGCTCTATCAAGAATCTCAAAAAGGCCCTATAAGATGGGCGCCAATCCTAGAACATCAACCAAAGCTAACAAAATCCTTTTGTGGTCTAATCTTGAGAGAGATTCTCCCCTATGTCATGCTCCTATAGGGAATGCAGGATTAGCATAGCTTTTTCGCAATGTTGTGCTTTATTCCTCTCCTTGAATTGTGTCACATGTTCTTTTGTATCTTTAGTCATATCTAGGAAAATTGTCACTTTGTCCTCTTACCTGTCCCAAATCAAAGGTAGCCTATTTGGTCTGCCAAACAACTGCTCATAAGGCAGCATACCCAAGGAACTCTAGCAGTTGTTGTAGGAATATGCAACTAACAAGTACTCTTCTCATCTATTCTAATGATCGGTGACATGCATCCATGATTTATATGTTCATCTTTCATGACTATTTACTCCTTTTAAAAAGTAATAGCTATTGCTCACTAAAAAATATTTTTCTTGCTCACTATTTTACCACATCTTAGCTTTGGGTAATCCTCAAATTTCCCATTTTGCAGCTTTTCAATGTCTAGCAAGAACCCTTTGAGCTTTGTTCAATGATTTCTATGATGCACATAATAAGTGAAGACATGATCAGGATTTGCTACATTTTTTTGTTGAATAATTTTCTTACCAATCTTCATTTTGATTTGCTTATAAAGGTTCAGTAAGCTCCTTTATGAAACTCTTCTATGTGATTTGTCATGAGAACAGGAATTCACTCCATAAGTTGAAAACATGTAGTTGAGAATATCAAAACAATGTTTTCTTGTCAATTTTGATCCATTTGTATTTTTTGCAGCTCGTCAGAAAGAGATGGCTGTAAGTTCTGTAACAGAGCTAGTGTTGGCAGTAAAAAATCCCCGCTCATTGTCTGAATCCACAAATCGCCCAGCTATGCCGAAATCTGAAAATGCAGTAGATCAGATGCATGCAAAGCACATAGAAAGGATGAATGATGCAAATCCAAAGTGTTCTACTCCAGATCGACGCAAATCATCTTCAAGATTGAGTGCAGTTTTTGAGGTTGGGAAGAAAAGAAGGAAATCTGGTGTTCGCTCTTTCATGAGGTATCTTCAGGTTCAGCTTCTTTGATGGATATTTGTAAGAATATTTTGATACTTTGTTCACAATATAAGAAATTATTCTTGTCTGAAAATTTGAAATAGTTTTGCATATAACATTATTATTTAAATGCTTTACTTCCCTTTGAAAATATACCACTAGAGAATGATCTTTAGATATACTAGTTACATAAAGTGAAGATAGGTTCATGGGTTATCTTTTTATCTTATATATTGAACCTTCATCATTCTCAAGCTAACAATGAAATAGCTTTGATTTCTTAACAGATCAGAAAGAGGCACCAATTTGATAAAATAGCTACTAGAAACCTCTGGGAACATATGCTTGCCAAATCTAGGAAACATAGCAAGATTTAAACTTTATGGAACCTTCCAGTCTCTGACTGGTGAATATTTTCATATTTGTCATTTATTTAATTTAATTGACACAAGTAATAAATTTATACAAAATTTGATTTTCTCCCAATTCGTATTTAACTTGCAATTTCTCAATACTCAACAAAGCATTTGCAATTTCACCTTAAGAAATATTGTATTTTGGTTGAAATGAACATAGTGCAGCAGTGGAATATACATAAGGATAGAAAACAAATTTTAGCAATGTTCTAAGAGATGTCAGGATGATTTCTGAATTTATTGATTCCAACTCAATGCATTTAACTTTAGAATGGTAATTTTGGTACAATGCCTTAAGGCTTATAGTATGTTAGAGTATATTTAAATTTATCTTATTGAGGATTTTGTATAACTTAATATATTGGGATGCATGACGGCTTGTAGGCTTGAGTAGTCAACTCACTTCACACATTTTCAATTGAATATAGAAGGCTAAGCTCACCTATCATACACATATAGTGGGATTTTTCTTTATTTTGAGTATATTATGATCTAAGAGTCCTTGATAGATACCTCCTAATACCTTATGTTAGTGTTCTTTCTTTGCATGCTTGTATATATTTCATTTATGTTAAACACTAAGTTGGTACCTAAGTTTGCAATTTATAAACTAGTGCTTTATGTCCTTTGCAACAACATTGTGGCAAAGATTGATTGATAAACAAAGATTGCAATTCAACATATGGGTAGTCTCAAAAGACATTTAACTTTTAAGGGGGTACATTTGTAGATCTTGTGCAAATTGTTCACATATAGAGCTTGTTTTAAAAGAGACTTAGGAACTTTCTGTCACTATCACTCACTATACTCTTGGGCATCCCATGCAATATGAAAATCTCCTTGAAGAATAAATCAGCCACCTAAGCTGCAATGTATGTCGCTGAAATGGCGAAAATGTGTGCAAATTTGGTTAACCTATCAACCACCACATATATGCAATCCTAGTTCTCCACCTTAGGTAACCTAGTGATGAAATCCATGGAGATACATTCCCATTTTTTATTAGGAATGGGCAAGGGCTGAAGTAAACTAGTTGGATAAATATGCTCATTCTTATTCTGTTGGAAAGTAGGACACTCTCTAACATACTTAAGGACTTCATTTGTAAGTCCTCTCCAAGTGAATCTTTCCTGGATTTTCCTATAGGTCTTGAAGAAACCCGGGTGACCAGCCATGGGTGCATTAAGTCCCTTGCTTCCCAATAATCCTTTACATACTTTGCTGAAATTAAGTCCCTCCAATCAGCAGCAATCTCAACTAGAGAACATAAATGATGCCTCATGGAAAGTACATCAACAACTACATTCTTCTTCCCCTTGACATAAACAATGTCAAAGTCATATTCCTGTAGTCTACTAACCCACTTCTGCTACCTATCATTAAGATCCTTCAGGTTCATGAAGTATTTGATGCTATTATGGTCCGTTTTGATGATAGAACTGCCCCCTACTAGGTATGGTCTAAATTTGGCTAATGCATACATGCTAGCCAACATCTCTCTATCATAGATAGAGTAGCTCCTCTCCACACTTCTCACTTTCTTGCTCTCAAATTCTATGGGGTGCTTCTCCTACATCAATATTGCTCTAATGCCCTCTCTCGAAGTGTCACACTCCACTTCAAATGGTTTGGAGAAATCTAGTATTGCTAATATTGGACATGAGGACATCAACTTCTTGAAGTGCTCAAAAACACTTTTGTGCTGAATTGGACCATTCAAAGGCCCCCTTCTTGGTCAAATCTATAAGTGGGGCTGTAGTCTATGAAAAACGTTTGACAAACCTCCTATAAAACCCGCATAGATCGAAGAATCCCTTAAGCTAAGCAAGATTCGTAGTAGGCCAGTCAACAATAGCCTTAATCTTCTCAGGATCGACTCTCACCCCCTTAGCACTAATGGTGTGCCCAAGATATGGAAGGTTTGTCATGCCAAAATCACATTAGGAATCCTTGGCGTACAAGGATTCACTCTCCAATATGCTCAAGACCTCCTCGAGATGCCTGAAGTGCTCCTCCCAAGTTTTACTAAATATCAATATGTCATCAAAAAATATTAAAACAAACTTCCTCAACTGTTTCTTGAACACTTTATTCATACAACTCTAGAAAGTAGTTGGTGCATTGGTCAACCCAAAAGGCATCACTAAGAACTAGAAGTGTCCAAAGTGGCATCCGAAAGCTATTTTCTCTATATGCTCTTTCCTCATCCTGATCTGATGGTACCTTGATCTCAAATCTATCTTGGAAAAGTAACAAGCCCCATGTAGCTCATCAATTGATGTAATATGCCAATCTAGAATTTGCATGATAATTTTTGAATATTCCATTTTGACATATTAACATCTGTCAAATTTAAAAGACAAAGTATTTCTTAATTTACTTAGAAATAAGAACTTGTAGGTAATGAGACAACGTTAGCATTTAATCTCATTAAAAAAATTAGTTTCAGGGGTACAAGTACACCATTACTGTAAGAGACCAGGTGTCTCTTAACCCGATCATTGGCCAATAATACTGAGGTTTTTGTTTTGTTTTCTGAATTTGTGATTTTTTTGGTGTTTTTGCAATTAAAGAACAAATTGCGATTTTGCAAGAAATGACTGGAAAAATAATATAAAATAATAGATGCATAAAAACTACAGAACATAGATCAAATCTCGATGCTAGATGGTTTATTAATCTTCCTAGATGATTACAACTGCACTATTTAAACATTCAGACAAAAAGGCAAGCATTTTATTGAAAACCTGGATAAGCTTGCAGGCGCCAGAAAGAGAGACTGAAATGGTACGGCTGAAAGATATGAGGCAATCTACCACCTCGAAACTAATGAAATGTCTCCAGATACCCTAGGCATCCAACTTGCAGAAGACAGAAGATGAAAAATCCAAGCGATTTGATCTGGAAAGAAGTACGGCCTGTACCAGCAATAAAGAATTCCGTACTTTTCTTGGGAAGTGTGCCAAGCCACTGGAAATGGATCTCTGGAAGTCGCCTCAAATAACTGATGAATAATCTCCTTCAAAACCCTTCCTGAATCGATTCAATAAGCACAACTGCAACCTTTGAATGAAGTCACCCTGTTGACAATCTTCAACTGGTATTTCACAGTCTCAGTATGTCAGATTCTGAAGAGGGAACGTTCTTCAAAACCTGTTGATCTGCAGAAACCCTACTTTCTCAAACCCCAATGCTCTCCGAGAGATGAATAAAGACAAATTAGAATAATCAACATAAGAGTTCGATTTGCCTTTAGCTGAATATATAAGTTCTCTCAAAAATTTGACCCTTTCTCAAAAATCCATTAAAATGCATTTAATAATATTAATTCGCCTTTTTTTGACTTAGGCAATAATATTAAAATAATGGCGTCCCCTTTTAATGAATAAATAATTATTCATTATAATAATAATTCTCCTTTATTATAAAGTATTAAATACTCTATAATATGCCATTAATCATTAATATTTTAATATATCATTAAAGTGACTTTATAACATAAAGTCAAAATAGTAATGATTTAATAATCATTAAATGCTCCATTATTCTCCATCTGCTCATCAAACTGTCAAACTGGGTCGAAACTGAGCTGACCAGCTAAACCAGGTGCCCTGCCCAAAATAGCAGCTCCCGCCTGCCTGACTTACTATAAATAGTAAGTATTTGTAAACCACTCAGAAAGTGTCTGCAAAGGCCCAAACCTGACTCAACTGCTGGAGTGATGTTCCCAATGCTGGATAACTGTCTCAAGTGATCCTCTAAACACTTCTGCCAGCCTACGAGGATCTGAATAATAGGCTAACCTTTGACACAACGGTACTGCCTAGGGAGGGGACATTACAATTACATCCAGACACTTGAACAACAGATATATATTTCATTCCCAGATTTAATATATTCTAAAACCAATACATTAACCACTAAAATACAAGAGCAAATGCAAATATGAAATACCTGTTTGTACTCAGAAAGGTACCAAGTCCCTGTAACAGAGTTCCACCTTTGAACAACAGGTTGTACACAAGTCTGAAAGGTTATTTATATTCATATATTGCTGCCAGCAAACGCAAGAAATGCACACCAGTTACTACAAGAGGTCGCCCACAAGTTTTCTCACAGACTGAGACGTTAGGGCAAAGGATAGTCCCATGACCCTCAAAAGAGACCTTCATGCACTATAGAATTCACATAACCATTAAAACCAGAAGTCATGGCTCTGTATTAGGTCCTTCACACCATTTTTGGGTAGTTTGAATGTCACACCAAGCCTCATAAAGACCACGAGATGAATATGGGGCTTTGCTACTCACACCCCAAGCAATACCAATGTTTTAATCTTAACGCTAAGCCTTTGAAGTTTCCCATGATACACAGACATTCAATGCCAATGGTCCATCGTTCCAATTAGTAGCAGACTTCCTTTTAAAATCCTTGGTAAGGCCTTCCAGATATGAACAACAACATGATATAGATGCAATTTGATGATTCTTGATCTTTAGTCGGCCTTCCTCATTACAATGATGCCCTTAAGAACCCATGCGACCCTCCTAATCATGCACACAAACTTACTCTAGGTGTTGTGGCTAGAAAATAAGGTTCATGTCCTCCTTAGGAATGCTCACAAGCCTCTTAACAGTGTCTGTACAATAGATAAAGGAAGGTATGGCAACTTACAATCTCCAACGATCCTTCTGAGTGGTCTCACGACTTATCCAACAAACTCAAGATTCCTCAAACCCACGATTTTACCTTGCTAATGAATGATACTCAGCGTTAAGGTTCTCTAAGGACTCACGTGCCTTAATTCATCACTACAGTTATGAGGAATCCACGACAATTATGGGTAAATTCAATATCACCTTGTAATGTCACGTAGCTTAAGGGAGCTTCCTGGTTTCCAGTTGTGCATCTTTTATCTCCATGTGAGCTGCTGAAGTCATACAAGACAATATATATTTCCCAAAACACTCCCAATCTCATGTGCATCTTTCATTTTCTATTTTGTCTTATTTGCATTTGTCTTATCTACAGCTCCTCTAAATAAATTGCTCCAAGGTCATAATGGCAGCGATTAAATGAAACTCTGCAATTTTCTTTATTCTAAAGATGATACTAGCTAGTGCAATAATAAATCCTCTGATCCTCTGATAGTTTGATTTATCGAATAAATTGCCAAAAATCCTAATATCAAACAAACTCTGAATATTTGGAATTTTTCCTTCATAGAAGACCTACAAAATTCCCTCAAACGATCTTTGAAACCCAAATACGAACCTTGATGTGAATCCATCTATGAAAGGATCTGGGTTTTTGTCAAAATCCGTAGACTCGAGGGTTTCCATCCTCAAGCACCAAAAAGCTGAGCTCTCAAACAAAAACAAATAATAATCTTCCCATATCCCAAAATCTCTTGTCCTTTTATAATACCATTTTAGGTTTTCCCTCCAAATCCCAAAAGCCCAACCACTACACCAAAAGACCGGCCTGTTAGTAAGGGCGGCTACCCAGGATGTTAAGGGTGCTGGCACGTAGCCCCACCGGAGAATCTACGAGGATGCACACTAATCCCACAGACACTTGGCCTTGTAACCTGCGCACAGGGGTCCCCATGGGGACATTACAGCCCACCACGCTCCGCGGGTCTCGACCTTGAGACCTCGGCTCTGATACCACTAAGGCCCAACCACTACACCAAAAGACCGGCCTGTTAGGAAGGGCGGCTACCCAAGATGTTAAGGGTGGCGGCACACAGCCCCACCGGAGAATCTACGAGGATGCACGCTAATCCCACGGACACGTGGCCTTGTAACTTGCGCACAGGGGTCCCCACGGGGACATTACAAAGGAGGCCACCAAAAGTTATTACATGGGGGACAGCCTCAAATTTGATCCCATATGGCAGATTGTTGATAGGAGGTGGAACAATCAACTCCACCAACCCATCCATGCAGCAGGGTACTTCCTCAACCCTTCTTATCTCTTCTCAGAGAGCTTCTCTGATCTTAATGGAGAGGTTATGGAGGGGCTCACAACATGCATTCAGAGGATGGAATCCGAGGTTGCAGTGAGAGACCTCATCGTCAAGGAGATAGATATATACAGGGAGGCAACTGGTAATCTCTTTTCTTCGGAGCTGGCTGTTAGAGGAAGAACCACTCTGCCACCAGGTATAAAATTTGGAGTCTTTAAATTTTAAGTTTATTTCACATGCATCATAGAATTTGATAAAATGTGTTTTGACTTTTGACTTTTGAGACTTTGAGTCTTTGACTTTGTTTTCTAACTCTTCAATTTTCTATTTTTTTGTAGATGTTTGGTGGAAAAATTGGGGTGGGAAAACCCCAAATCTACAAAAATTTCCCTCCACATTCTATGTCAGCCTTGTAGTGCATCCAATTGTGAGCGCAATTGGAGCTTGTTCGAGTCTATTCTCACGAAGAAGAGGAACAAGTTAACACAAAAGCGCCTCAATGACCTGGTCTTTGTGCAATACAACCTTCGGTTGCACATAAAGAGAGTTGAAGAAAAATCACTGGTTCCTATTGACTTAGATGAGATAGATCCTTATAGTGATTGGACAGGGTGAGAGGAGCAACCTCCATTGTTTAGCGTAGATGAAATCCTTGACTTCGAGAGACAGGCACTGGAGGATGTGGATGCATCAGGAGTTGGAGATGTAGGGTTGGATGAGATTCAGCCAGAGCCAGCAGCAGTAGCACCGCAGCCACCGCCACCAGCACCACGCACACGCGGCAGGACTAGAGGACCCACCCCTTCTTCCCTAGTTGTTGCTAGACTAGGGAAGAGGAAAGCCTAGCATGTTGTATTTAGTTGTTGTTTAGTATTTGCTTCTAGTTCTAGTTTTACTGTTTTCATGTATCAGACTTTCAAGGTTTTAGCCATCAGGATTCCGCATGAGAATGCAATTTTGTAATCAATTTACATTAAAGTCAATCAAAATCAATAGAAAACACTTTTGTACTCATTTATGGATTCATTGGATTCATCTTGTCATTGAATTTTGCAAAAAAAATGTGTTTTTAATGAAATTTAAGCAATTTTTTCATTTCCTGAGTTTTTTGCCAAGTTTTTTCCGAGTTTTTGCCGAGTTTTAAAAAACTCTCCAATTTTTCCCTTGGCAAGTTTTTTGTTTGGGCGAGTTTTCCAACTATGGTACTACCCCTAGACACTTGTCAATCTCGAGCATAATGTTGCTCCTTGACTACTGCCCATCTTGAGCATAGTACTGCCCCTAGACACCTGTCAATCTCAAGCATAATGTTGCTCCTTGACTACTGTCCATCTCAAGCATAGTACTGCCCCTAGACACCTGTAAATCTTGAGCATAATGTATTGCTCCTTGACTACTTTCCATCTCGAGCATAGTAATGCCCCTAGACACCTGTCAATCTCGAGCATAATACTGTTCCTTACCCATGCTTAGCACTATAACTGGAAGATAGGTTCTTAACATAGAATAAGTAGATCTCAATGGAGTGAATTAGAAGCCTATACAAAGTCATTTAAGTCTGAGGTTTATATTTACAATACATAAAAGAATTCACTTAGTACCAACATAAGGGGAGCTCAACTCAACATGTAACCACAACAAAGTAGTCTGAATCATTCCTTCCCTTCAGATTGTTATTCAAACACATGTTATGTATTGAAACAAGTTATCAGGGTTCGTTCATAACCCTCTAATACCCATTTGGCCTCATCTGAAACCTATTGAAGAGAGGTCAACCTATTAGGAACAACCCCAAAATCTACAAGTTATCCCCCTAGACCTTCCCCCTATGGACTTGAGGTCACAGAGGCATCCTTCGCCTAAGGACCGCCTACGTTCCCGCTTCCAAACGGGTCAAAGTCACACGTAGTTCTCCTAGCATGGTCTCTCCAAGACCTACACACAAGTTCCCATACCCAAGGTGTCATTAATGATTCCCTTCAATTACTATCACTAAGTTCACAATTTAGCAACCTATACAATAACACTTCCCGTCAAGAATATCAAGGTCCTCAATCAACCCCCATGTTAATATTCATAAACTATCTTGAACATCCCAAGGATTGTTTTATCCACATTAAGATTCACATATAGATTTTGTTGTCCTCGATTTTTGCAAAGCAAAAATTGGACAACCTATACAAATTTTTCTCTAAAAATTCCTATTTTTGGTTACTCTAATGCACATTTCTCAAGGGAAAATCGTGCCTTGTATATTCTATAAGGTCTTTTGTTGTCTTGGCTATTTTCATTTTGGTTTTGTGTCCGTTTTGGTCCTTTTTTTGTCTTTCTTTCCTCTAGTCGGGTTTTGGACGTCTTACTGCAAGTATGGAACTTTCAAGCTCTAAAATGCAAGTGATACTTGAACTTGCAATCAAGTCCTTAAGACTCGATTTCTTTTTTGGCCTTTTAAGTCACTTTTTGTGTTTTGTTATTTACTTGCGATGGGGGTCTTGAGACCCGATTTGCAAGTGAAAGTGCTTTTAGTCACTTTATAAATTTCATGTCACTTGTAATGGGGGTCTTAAAGCCCAATTTGCAAGTTAGAGGCTTTTAAGTTACTTTTTGATAATATGTAACTTGTAATGGGGGTCTTGAGACCCGACTTACAAGTTGAAAAGTAAAGTCAAGTTGATTACTTGTAATCGGGCCTTGAAGACCCGATTACAAGTTCGCGTGTGAAGTGCTCTTTCAAAAATGACTTGTATTTGCTCTTGAAAGATCCGACCCACTTAAGCTAGTGACTCAAGTCACTTGTAAAGGCATTCAAAAAGCCTGATTTCAAGCTTATAGTTTGAGTTTTTGCTGAAGCACATACTCTTGTCTTCAAAACCTGATTTTTGACTTGGTCTTGGTCATTCTTCTCCTCTTGGCGTGTTTTCTCTCCTCTTCTTCCCTTTGTTTCTGCATTTCTTGAGGAGAGGATTAAATACTCAGCTGATTGTGTTTGGAAAGGAGTCTTTGTCCCACTTTGTCTATAAGTGCTGGTTACAAATCAAGGGTTCTTATTTTATTTCTTCAGCTGTGCATTTTTGCTCTTCAAAAGTACATTTTTGTCTTTGTCTTTGTTTTATTTTCTGTTTTCTCTTTCTTGGTTTCTTCTTGGTCACAAGTTCATGGTGCATTTTTGAAATGCATTGAGGGATAAAAATTTTCATCATTTGCATGCTTGCAATCGGGTCTCCAAGACCCGATTGCAAGTACACATTGTCAAAAAATACATTTCACTTGCAATCGGGTTCTCAAGACCTGATTACAAGTTGAACTTGCAAATGGCCTCTCCAGATCCGATTTTCCTCTCATCGTTGTCCAAAGCATATTCGCCAAGCATCTTCGTGTCATGACGAATGTTATAAGTTCAAAACCCAAGCAAGTCTTGGTGGGATTGCTAGTTTCTAAGATTTTGGTATCATG
>VDFB02101103.1:0-65024 GCA_007258455.2 Sequoia sempervirens
TAATTTGAAAAGAATATGTTACAAAACAAAAAGTGGAATCATTTTGTAACTTGGATAGAGAACGGGGTATCAATAGTTGAGTTTCAATAACTTAGTTGGATATTGTTGTGTTAATATGTCAATTTATATCTCTTGTGTTGAGTTATTTACTAATGCGTAGGATGAGTAAATAGAGCTCAAATCTTATGATTACAAGATGACCGTTTATTTGCATGAATAAATAGTAGAAGGATGTAGATGAAATAAATTCATCTGACTTTATGCCTCTTGGTAGGCATTCCTCTTGAATCTCTAATATCAAGTGCTCGAGACTTCCTGGTAGCTTTTACCTATCGTTGTTTCCTTTCCTCTTCACGTTTAGACTCGTGTCCTTTTTCCTTATTTAAATTTCTGGCTTCGGCTTCTAATTCATCCCATGTTTTACCCTCTTCCTCTTCAAAATATTCTTCTTCTTCTTCATCCTCCTCTAACTCCACAAGAGATTCATTTTTTTAACCTTCCTCATCTAATTTTGATTCCTCTTCTACATTAGAGGGTTCGTATTCTTGATCTAACTCTTCTAAATTATCAAAATAAAAATCACTAGCTTCCATATTCAAAAATTCCCAACCACCATTTTCAATAAATTTATTTGGATCATCAGTAATAGTCTTCAAAATTAGCCGCTTGTTCAAGTTCATTCTTCTTTCATAATACTTTATATCCATGGAGTTCAGCCATTCCTTGATGCCATCAAGCGAAGATTGAGGAATGGCGTACATGTGGAGTACATCCCACTTGAAGTCTTTGAAAACAATAGCCATATCAAATGCCTTTTTCCCAAGTCCTAATCTCTCAAGGTTAACAATTCTCAATCTCACTAATACAAATTCCTAAGAAAGGTAATTCCACCAACTCTAACAAACAATTTACCCTAGGAAAAATAAAAGCATAGACTTTGAAAGAAACTCCATGAAAACAAAGCTCTCTAAATGGTATATCAAACTCTAGTTCAAAATATTTTAGATGAGGCTACTCCCATAGCTCTCTTACTCGCTTGACAAATCCTTGAAACTTTGTATTGATTTTATTTTTCCTGTCCCTCTCTTGTTGTTCTTCCTCAATTTCGTAGGATCAGCACGTTACATGCTTTCCCCTCCTAAAGTTTGGACCACATCCATTACCTCCACGCCCAAAATGAGACATCCTTAGTATTAACAGGGTTCCATGCCATGATATGGTTATGCAAATAGAAATAGATAAAGTAATCATGTCCTTCTTCGTTAGTTTGGAAGAATGCATGCTTAATGTTTGATACATGATGTCGACTCTCTCTTCTTCTCTCATGGTTGAATACGAAATCCAATGTAGTGCAGGCTCCTGGGAGTTCCCGGTCAAATGCTCTTACCTCTTCCACCAAATGCTTTGCTTTGATCCACCCGTTTTCCAACCCAATTGGCTTTGTTTTTGAAAGTAGTGACTTCTCTTAGTCACTTGATGTAGCTCTCTTTTCCTTTTAGGGCTCTTTCATTTGCTTCTACAAATCATCCTACGGCGTTTAATCATTTTGTACCATGGTTAATGTCTTTGAATCCTTGCATCTAAAGGAAATTTCATGTATAAATACTACTAGAGATTTTCAATGTTTCCATTGTAGTTGGAATTAAAGTTGATACCTGCAACATTGAAAATTATCCTTATATAAGAATTCCCTCCATCTTGTTAATTGGCTTGTAACACTCTTGATGGTGGCTACATGAAATCTGATTCTGATTCCTCTTCTACATTAGAGGGTTCATATCCTTGATCCAACTCTTCTCAATTATCAGAATCAGAATCACTAGCTTCTATATTCAAAAATTCCCAACCAACTTCTTCAATAAATTTATCTGGATCATTAGTAATAGTCTTCAAAATTGGCTGCTAGTTCAAGTTCGTTCTGCTTTCATAATACTTTATATCCATGGAGTTTAGCCATTCCTTGATGCCATCAAGCGAAGATTGAGGAATGGTGTACATACAGAGTACATCCCGCTTGTAGTCTTTGAAAACAATAGCCATATCAAATGCCTTTTTCCCAAGTCCTACTCTCTCAAGGTTAACAATTCTCAATTTCACTAATAGTGATTACTAAGAAAGGTAATTCCACCAACTCTACCAAACAGTTTACCATAGGAACAATAAAAGTAGAGGCTTTGAAGGGAACTCCATGAAAACCAAGCTCTCTAAATGGTATATCAAACTCTAGTTCAAAATATTTTAGATGAGGTTGCTCCCATAGCTCTCTTACTCGCTTGACAAATCCTTGAAACTCTGCATTGATTTTATTTTTCCTGTCCCCCTCTTGTTGTTCTTTTTTAATTTCATCAGGATCATACATTGACCTTCTTTCCCCTCCTAAATTTTTGACCACATCCATTACCTCCACATAAAACTAGACATCGTTGGTCTTGTTGGTTCCCACGCCATGATATGGTTATGCAAATGAAAATGAAGCAAAGTGATCATCTCCTTCTCCGCTGGCTGGAATAATGCATGCTTAATGTTTTGATACATGATATCAGCTCTCTCTTCTGCTCTCATGGTTGAATACTAAAATCCAGTATGGTGGGCCTCCAGAGTTCCAATCATCTTTCTTCCTCTTCCACCAAATGCTGGCTTGATCCACACGTCTGCCAACCTAATTTACTTTTTTTTTGAAAGCTGAAGTTTCTCCTGAGTCACCAATGTAGCTCTCTCTACGTTTTCAGATTCTTTCATTGCTACAAATTGTCTCTAGGATTTAATCATTTGTACCACATGGTTGATGTGGTTTGAATCCTTGCATCTAAAGGAAATTTCCTTAACATAAATACTACTAGGGAGTTTTAATGTTTCCATTGTAGTTAGCATTAAAGCCGGTACCTGTAACATTGAAAATTATCCTTATATAAGAATTCCCTCCATTTTGTTGGCTTGTAACACTCTTGATGGTGGCTACATGAAATATGATTCTGATTCCTCTTCTACATCAGAGGTTTCATATCCTTGATCTGAATCTTCTGAATTATCAGAATCAGAATCATTAGCTTCCATATTAAAAAATTCCCAAACACCATCTTCAATAAATTTATCTGGATCATCAATAATACTCTTCAAAATTGGCCACTAGTTCAATTTCATTTTGCTTTCATAATACTTTATATCCATGGAGTTCAACCATTCATTGATGCCATCAAGGGAAGATTGAGGAATGGCATCAATGCGGAGTACATCTCGCTTGAATTCTTTGAAAATAATATCCATATCAAATTCCTTTTTCCTAAGTCATACTCTTTGAAGGTTAACAATCTCAATCTCACTAATAGTGATTACTAAGAAAGGTAATTCCACCAACTCTACCAAACAGTTTACCATAGGATCAATTAAAGCAGAGGCTTTGAAAGGAACTCCATGAAAACCAAGATCTCTAATTGGTATATCAAACTCTAGTTCAAAATATTTTAGATGAGGCTGCTCCCATAGCTCTCTTACTTGCTGGACAATTCCTTGAAGCTCTGTATTGATTTTATTTTTCCTGTCCCTCTCTTGCTGTTCTTCCTCAATTTCATCGAGATCATACATTGAATTTCTCGCCCCTCCTAAATTCTGGACCACATCCATTACCTCCACATAAAATTAGACATCCTTGGTCTTCTTGGTTCCCACGCCATGATATGATTATGCAAATGAAAATGAAGCAAAGTAATCATCTCCTTCTCCGCTGGCTAGAAGAATGCATGCTTAATGTTTTGATACATGATATAAAATCTCTCCTCTGCTCTCATGGTTGAATATCAAAATCCATTATGGTGGGCCTCCAGATTTCTAGTCATCTTTTGTCCTCTTCCACCAAATGCTGGCCTGATCCACATGTCTTCCAACATAATTGACTTTGTTTTTGAAAGCTGAAGTTTCTCCCGAGTCACCAGTGTAGCTCTCTCTTCCTTTTTAGACTCTTTCATTGCTACATATCATCTTTTGGATTTAATCATTTGTACCACATAGTTGATGTGCTTTGAATCCTTGCATCTAAAGGAAATTTCCTTAACATAAATATTGCTAGGAAATTTCAATGTTGCCATTGTAGTTGGCATTAAAGCCGGTACCTGCAACATTGAAAATTATCCTTATATAAGAATTCCCTCCATCTTGTTGGCTTGTAACACTCTTGATGGTGGCTACATTAAATCTAATTTTGATTCCTCTTCTACATCATAGGGTTCATATCCTTGATCTGACTCTTTTGAATTATCCGAATCAGAATCAGAATCACTAGCTTCCATATTCAAAATTTCCTAACCACCATCTTCAATAAATTTATCTGGATCATGAGTAATACTCTTCAAAATTGGACACTCTTTCAATTTCATTCTGCTTTCATAATACTTTATATCCATGGAGTTCAGCCATTCCTTGATGCCATCAAGTGAAGATTGAGGAATGGCATCAATGCGGAGTACATCTCGCTTGAATTCTTTTGAAAATAATAGCCATATGAAATTCATTTTTCCCAAGTCATACTCTCTCAAGGTTAACAATCTCAATCTCACTAATAGTGATTACTAAGAAAGGTAATTCCACCAACTCCACCAAACAGTTTACCATAGGAACAATAAAAGTAGAGGCTTTGAAAGGAACTCCATGAAAACCAAGCTCTCTAAATGGTATATCAAACTCTAGTTCAAAATCTTTTAGATGAGGCTTCTCCCATGGCTCTCTTACTCGCTTGAAAAATCCTTGAAACTCTGTATTGATTTTATTTTTCCTGTCCCTCTCTTGTTATTCTTCCTCAATTTCATCAAGATCATACATAGAAATTCTTACCCCTCCTAAAGTTTGGAACACATCCATTACCTCTACATAAAAATGGACATCCTTGGTCTTCTTGGTTCCCATGCTGTGATATGGTTATGCAAATGAAAATGAAGCAAAGTAATCATCTCCTTCTTCGTGGGCTAGAAGAATGCATGCTTAAGGTTTTGATACATGATATCGGCTCTCTCTTCTGCTCTCATGGTTGAATATTGAAATCCATTATGGTGGGCCTCTAGAGCTCCAGTCATCTTTCTTCCTTTTCGACCAAATGCTGGCCTGATCCACAAGCTTGCCAACCTAATTGGCTTTTTTTTTGAAAGCTGAAGTTTCTCCTGACACACCAGTATTAGCTGTAACTTTTTTAAAATTTTATTATGGTATGTGCAATTTGATATGATGTAATATGATTATGGTTTTGTCTCATATGTTTTAATATTAGATATATAATAGAAAAATAAATTATTGCATGAAATAAATAATAAATTTTTAGTGTAAATGTTTTTTTTGAAGAACACGGGTCTTCTAGAAGATCAAGATGATCCTCAACATGATATAGATCCACAAAATATTGGTTCTTCCGGTATAGATCACATGGCAAAGGATGATGAGGATGCAAATATGGAAGACACCGAGGTCGATGATAATGATGATGGCGACGATGACGATGACAACGATGATGATGATCACGATGCTGATGATGATGATGGGATAGTTGGTGGTAGTAACCAATGACATTCATGATCATACAGACTGCATCATGGATCATTGTTGATATATTTTTATGATGACTCTTTTCATGGCCTACAGTACTATATTATTGAGTTGTATCATATTGACATGTATCATTTTCACTATATCATTTGGACATGTATCATCTTGACTTGTATCAGTTTGAGTTACATAATTTATCAATTTTATTTATATCATTTGTACATGTATCATTTTCACTTATGTTGACTGTTGGACATGTATCATTTTGACATGTTTTTGATGTATTGGCATATTTGACTTTCACTTGTTTTAGTTATATATGATGATGATCTTATCAGTATTGACTTGTAAATTTATATATATTAAAAGTGGTCGATGATTTTTGGATGGATGTTTATTATGTATGATTTATTGCTCAGGATGGATGTTGTCAAATTCAACTAAATTATAGATATTTGACTCACTTGTTTTAATTATAGATGATGATCATGTTACAATAATAGTTTAGGTGGTGATGAAAGGTTAAATTAATGTTCCATAACGTAATTGAACAAATCAGAGAAGTGTTAATCTCTTTTGAAAGTTTTTTGGTGAGCCATATTTAAAGAGGTGGTAATGTGGAAGTGGATGTCTTATCTAAATGGGCTTTAAATTTTGGTGAAACGGGGGAATTCAGGTTGGAGGATTTTAGAGGTGTTAAGTTAGTGGACTTAGGTAAAAACACAGGAGAGGACAATCCCTTAAATGAAAAAGGTGGTGAAGCGAGTGGAGTAGGTTTGACATGACAAGCAAAGGTAGGGGTGGTGGGAGGTGGTGGAGTAGTACTTAATTAATAGCAATGTGGGCAATCCAAGATGGTGTTAAATGCAAGCCCTCGATTAAGATGTGTTAATTGCATTTGGAAAGGGTCCAAAAAAACTCTGCAAAAAAAATTGGTGGTGGTGGCGCTGGTTGTCAGGAGAAATGGAAGCCAATTTCACCTTCCGGTCACGAAGATCTTTGGGCCCATTTTATGGAGAGGCATCCTGAAAATGACTGCAGGGCCTTTTCCTTGTTGACAATGAGCAGCTAGTGCAGTGTGCAAAAATGATTTGTGGCAGGGATTTCGGCTCTCTAAAACACAGATACCGAAACAACATGGACATTTACTCCTTAGTTGTGTCATAGGGCTTGGATTTAGGTGAACTAGTAGAAATGGTGAGGATGGTGATGCAAAAAATTGTGCATGAAGATTTTCTGGTAGGCATGGAGTCCATTCTTGAATGGGTGGTTCCGGGTGTAGGTTTAGATTATTTTGAAGGACTAGTAGATGATGAAATTGAGGAGCTCTATGGGAGACTGGGGCTCAAACCCTTTATTCATTGGCTCGAAGGAAAATACAAAGCTCATTGTCACGAGGAAGCGCGTTTGGAATGAAAAGCGCTCAAACTCTTCATCGAACTCATGGAGGTTGAAGAAGTTCTGGCACAAGCAAAGGAATAGATGCAGGGATTGGAAGTGAAAAGGAAGTGCCAGAAGAAGTCAGGGAAGTGGTGGAAGAAGAAGCCTCTGAAGGAGATAGCCAAGTGTCCATTGGGTCTGGATGGAGCTCGTTAAGATTAGTCGTGTTTGTCTGTGTCTGATTTTGAATTCTCCGTCAGCTTTTGTTGTATTAAACTGTGTAACTCTGAACACTGTTAATGGTGGTTATTTTTTGTAAGGATTTTACTGGTAAACAATTACAGGGGTTACGGGGTTTATTTAATGTTTTACTTTGTACATTAAGGTGCCTCTAGTTTTTTTTGTTTTCTATGGAATTTTGGTGGGTAATGACACTGAACAATTGATGTACTTTTTTATCTTTCCAAGCAATAATTTTTTTTGTGTTATCGACCCAATTTTTTTTTTTATCTTGTTATTTAATCATATGAGTTAAATAATTAAATTACTTAGTCTATAATCATATGAGTTATTTAAGAGGCACGATATATTTAACTAATTAAATTGAAATAAAACATATTAAATTAATAAATGGAAGCAAAACAAGAAGCATTTTTAGAAGTAAAAAAGGAAGCAACAATGGAAGCCAAACTAGAAGCAAACCATAAGAAATCTTGGAAGCAAAATTGGAAGAAAAACCGGAAGCAAATGTGGAAGAAAAATTGGAAGCAAAATTGGAAGCAAACTTGGAAGAAAACTTGGAAGCAAAACTAGAAGCAAACTTGGAAGCAAAACTGGAAGCAAAACTGGAAGCAAAATCGGAAGAAAAAATGGAAGGAAAATTGGAAACAAAACCAGAAGCAAAACTGAAAGAAAAACTGGAAGCAAAACTGGAAGAAAAAGTGGAAGAAAAAGTGGAAGCAAAACCAGAAGAAAAGTTGGAAGCAAAATTGGAAGCAAAATCAGAAGAAAAATCAGAAGCAAAAGTGGAAGCAAAACCAGAAGAAAAAGTGGAAGCAAAATTGGAAGCAAAATCGGAAGAAAAATTGGAAGCAAAAGTGGAAGCAAAAGTGGAAGAAAAAGTGGAAGAAAACTTGGAAGCAAAATTGGAGGAAAAACTGGAAGCAAACTTGGAGGAAAAATTGGAAGCAAAACTAGAAGCAAAATAGGAAGAAAATTGGAAGCAAACCTAGAAGCAAAACTGGAAGAAAAACCGGAAGCAAAACCGGAAGCAAAACTAGAAGAAAAAATGGGAGTAGACATAGAAGGAAAACTGGAAGCCAAATTGGGCACTAATTTAGGCGCTATTTTTGACACTATTTCCTGATGCTATTTTAGGCACTAATAGAGGCACTATTTCCCAACACTATTTTAGGCGCTAATGGGAGAATTGTGATTTTCTGGTGCTAACTATGGTGCTAACTCCGGTGCAAAAGTTGGCACCTAGATGATTATGCCTGTTTGCACCAAGTTTAGCGCCAACCAAATCGCCCAATTCATGAACTGAAATACACTGAAATATGGTGCTATTTTAGGCACTATTTTCTTGTTTTGTTGTAGTGTAGTAAAATGTGACATTCCCTAAATATATCTCTAAATATGTTTGGTATCCTTCCAACTACTCTCATGTGGATCTTAAGATAAATGGGAGATAAGGCCAAGCATAAAAGAAATATCAAGATCAGAATGTGTTAGATATAAAATATTTCTAACCAATTGTGTGTATAATGTAACATAAACTATAGGTGTGGAGAAGCTAAAGTAAAATACAAAATCTAATTGGAATAGAGTGGGTACAAGCCTATAATCAAGAATGTCAAATTCTCGAAAAAATCAAGAGTGTGCTTCTACTACAATATGACAATCCTATCTAAATAATGAGTAACCTATAAACCAAAACATTAATGTAAAATTCCAAGATTTATCATATCAAATTGCTCCATCAATGCTCATTGTACAATTTGGATCATGCAAGATGAATTTCCTATAAGGATCAAGTCATCCAAATATAGAAAAAATCAAAATATCATCCCCTATCTATGAGTGTAAATTGTGGGATCACAATATCATTGAGTGAAAATAGAAGAAAGAAAGAAATGGAGCATATTATCATACTAAGATCAAGGGGATTATTTGAGACCATATAATGAATGATGAATATTAAAAACAAATGAAGAGTCCTACATAGGATACTCCATATAAATATCATCATGAAGTTCACCATATAAAAATGAACTCTTCATCATCTATCTAATAATATAATCATCATTGTGATGTGGCATGTGAAAGTACAAGATGCATGGAACACATATTAGCAATAGAATCAAAGGTCTTACAATAGTTAATTCCTTCAATATTGGAATTGGGAAAAACAAATAGAGAGTATAAGGCTCCAATACACAAATTCAATCATTCATTTTCTACTCATCATTATTACATTCAATTGATTTATATAGCCATATTGTTGCAAGTATGAGCAAGTTTGGTGGTGTTGTCATTAATTTTGTCATTGATGTCAACACGGTTCAGATTGTGCATGTATAGTTGAGATGTTGTGAGTACATGGAGCTATCCTTATGATGTTGTAGATATGCTGAAATAATGAGTTACCAAGTGCTTTTGAGAAAATTAATAAAGAGTGAAGTCAGAGTTATGTATGTGTTCAGAATGTGCTACGGTATGTGCTCTGCGTTTCTTCTATGTTGATCCTATGCTTGTGTGGATTTGAAGGGTTATTATTGGGGATCTGCTAGTGACATCTATTTATTTGTAGCTTCTAGATTGATGGAGTGTGAAAGTTGTGTTCATTGGTGTGTGAACTGGTTTGGTAGAGTTGTTTGTCTATGGACTAGGAGAAATGTTTCTTCTTCGTAATCCTCCACTGATTTGTTTCAGGTCTTGTAGATCTGGAATATGTCTTGTAATAATGTTCTCTAGGTTCTAGAAAAGATGTTTGTGATTTGGTGCTCTGGAAGTTGAGTTTCAGAGTTGTTGTATGTGTTTGCATAGTTCGGATGGACTGTTGGAAGGTGTTCTATGTTTGAAGGTTGTTGCACTTGTTGTAGATGTATACAAAGGTATCTGAGATGTGTTCTCGTGCATAATAAAGCATGTTATGTCATTCACGTGTTATCTTCTTGCTAGGAGGTGTGTACTTCAATGTTCATTTGTGTTTTCATTAGGTTTGGCTGACCTGGTGTTTACACTTCATATAAAGAATTAAAAATTTAATTAAGGAAGCATGTGGTTGATCTGAGACGTTGTGTTTGGTCTTTGTTAAGTGTTTAATTGGTCCACTCTCATTCCTTTCCATTGCAAGAATGTTGAGTTGCTGACCTAATTTGAATTTATGAAATGAAGCATATGTAGCCAACCTTGGAGAAAGTTTCTAAGGTTGAAGATGGTATAAATGCAAGTCGAGATGTGAAGTATTAAATCA
This sequence comes from Sequoia sempervirens, assembly GCA_007258455.2. Classification (NCBI taxonomy): domain Eukaryota; kingdom Viridiplantae; phylum Streptophyta; class Pinopsida; order Cupressales; family Cupressaceae; genus Sequoia; species Sequoia sempervirens. The sequence goes on from VDFB02101103.1 coordinate 10,385, forward strand.
TACAAAGTAACGAAGTAAGCCACAAGTGAAGAGAAGAGTTGTGCGAAAGTAAGTTGAGGCAACAATACTTAATTGTGTTAGAATCCTAAAAGCAATGAGCTAAAGGTTTCTGCAATCTTCTAATCAAGGCTGTAGATGTGTGTAAATTGTTGTGGTGGATCTTTCTATTATATTTTGTATCTGTAGGCAGTGTGTTGGGGCTGTAAAAATCTCATATTTCTACTGGCCTTCACTCATTTACCCCAATAAGTTCCCTCATCTTGATTTTATAAACACTGCAAGTTGTTAATATTTGTGTAACAAGATCCATTTCACAATCCATATTTACCAATGCTCCCATCAAATTAGCCTCTTACACACAAGAACTCCTTTGGCCATCACTAAGCAAGAATTTTTAAACAACTAGTACATATCAATAAGACCAAGGAAAGTCTTTCCGATCAACAAATGATAGCTTTTTAGTTTGAATTTTTTTTACACATCGGAAAAAGATGAACCAAGGAATAATGATCGGAGACCATGGAGATTACATAATAAAAAAGACAACGCTTGTCATCTCACCGATGAAACCTTGTTGGCAAGAACAAAGTAGTTAGAGCGAAGTTGTCAGATCATGTCGAGCTCTTAACTCACACCGTTGGAAACAACATTGACGAGACACATATTTTCTTTCACCGATGAGACACTTGAACAACTATTGGGGAGACTTGTACACTCAGGATGAATCACTCAGATCTCATCGACCATATAGGTTACACCGATAAAGGAAATTTTAGGAAGAGTCTTACTGACTGATCCCAAATGAATAAAGTAGTAGATGGAACATATTAGAGAGAACAAAAGACATCAAAGCAACACTCCATTCTATTAGTGATGGTTCTTGTCATGCCGATGGTAATGAGAAGGGATAACCATCCATCAGGGTAACCCTGGGCGATGATCGAAAGGACTTCTAGTGACCTAGAATCAGGGAAACTTCACAATTTTCTCCTTGAAGTAGTATAAGTTGAAAAACATGGAGAAAGACAATTATATAGAATTAGTAGGAAGATTATTCAGTCTTCCCGACCAAGAATGATAAATCAAAAGGACACTCCACATCGAAAAGAAATTCAGTTATGTCTTGGCGATCAAATGTGAATATATAAAACAAAGGTGGCGACAAGTTGGACACATAGATTGGCAAAAAACTGAAGAAGTCTGACCGATATAGTCTTTTCTTTCTGACATTACAAAATTCAAAAGACCTGCTTGCATTCATGCTCAAAAGTAGATATTAATGGCCGCACAAATGTATATCATGTAAATATTCTCTGATTGAAAGAAGAATGAACAAAAGAGGAAAGCAATAAGGGAGTCTGTCATGGATGCTACACCTAGCAATGAAGCCCAATTGCTGAAAACTTTGAAATCAAATGTGGAAAATGAGATGAAGGATATGACTCCAAAGAGACAGAGGAAATTGTTAGAGGAATCTAGTGTAATTTTTTTCCTTGGTTTGGATTTAAACTCAACCCTTGTTTTTGATAGTTTCTTGTTAGATGAAGCATTTGGCCATGTAATGACATTGAAGGTAGGAGAAACTAATCCTATGGCTACTGCTAATATTGGCATAAATGTTGCCAAGTTGAATAAAGCACAAATTCAGATGTTGATCAAGGAAAGAGATATGTACAAAATGAATAATGAGAAAATCCTCAAAGAAAATGATTTCCTGAAGGAAATGGTCAAGGGTACATTGCAGGGACCTACCAAATTACTAACTCAAGGAGAAGGTTCCCAATCCAAGGATAAGAGTGAAGAATCAAATATATAGGCTCAAGTGAGAAAAGCTAGATTTGATGCACTCTCTGTAGCATTCCAGAAAAGGAACACCAACTTGATGGTTTGGATGAACAAGTTTTGGGGGACCCATTCCAAGAGTTATACTACAATCCAAGAGCATAAAAGATTAAATGACCAAATTCAGGAAAAAATCCAGGAAATACAAAAGAAAGATACTTCTGACAATGAAGCCATCACTGCCGCTAGGGATATCATGAGAAAGCACCAGGGTTACTATGAGGAGCTTGAGGGAGATGCAAAGGGATTCACTGATGCTGCAAAGGAAGGGGTGCCTGCACTATTCAAAAGTGATGGAGAGTTGAAAGACCGAAACAAATGGATAAAGGAATGTAGGTTAATATTGTATGGAGCCTTGGAAGCAGCCAAAAGTGAGGATTCATCACTGGACGGGGCATGTGAACATTTGGAGAAAATGGCGATCATGGAGATAGCTGCAAGAAATTCTTCTGAAGATGTTGATACACATTTGAGACAAGATTATTTAGATCACATAACAAAAGTTACTTTATGGCTCACTAGAGCTTAATTGTTTATGTTTAATTGTTGTTACTTTCAAAAGACATTAATGAAGGGGTGTGTCCTCTTCAAAAAATTGGTATATAAGTTGGATATGTAGTGATAGGAAAAAAAGAATGAACAAGAAGAATATAGGAGATATAGAAGAAATACTTTCAGAATGCTTATCATATAGATTTCACTGTATGGACCATGATGCATGCATAAATTTTTGGCTGAAATCAATGGAGGATCTTTAATTCTGTACATGGTTCAATATTGGTGTCCATTGTTTGTTAATTTAAAATAATTATTTGGTTGTCTCCACATTAATACTTCTTTGTTATTTGAAGTTGTATATCCAAGTTGGTATTTCAATTTCATCAAGACACATTTATTGTTATTGTGTGATCAAGTTAATTGGTTTCTTCCAAGGAATTGAAACCTTTTTAATTTATTATAGTAACTTGGGGGTAATAATTGGATCAATAAGAAGAGTTAAGTAATTGATATGATTGTCATACTATCTCCACATTGATGTTATCTTGTTATTCAAATTAAGGCTAAACTTTATTTTGTCAATACACATTTGCTATAATTGTGTGATTCTGTTAATTGGTTCCTTCAAGGAAGGATTAAAATCCTTTTAATAAATCATAGTAACCTAGTAGGATCAATTGGATCAATAAGAAGAGTTTGTCAATCACATCCTTGCACGTTTATACAAGGTATAAAAAAATTAAGTGCCAAAAAATTAGAACTAAAACCAATACAAACCACTTATTATAGAACTTCATTGACTCCGCATACCCAATAGAGCACTGGACCATCTCATTCATCCATTATTATCCAATTTCACATCATAAATTACTGTGAAAACCCTTTTCCTAGTACCTGCAAAACAACATGAATAAATGAGTTAGACAAGGAATTACAAGCTAAAACAAGGATTCCCCATGAAATCCATTTGCAAACTCAAAATAGGAAATAAATTGATGAAGAACACAATACAAAAGATAAAACTAGATTTAATCCTAATTAGAGAAGCAATCACTTGATCCCATGGGGGAATTGGTGCCAATTTGATGTGAAAATTGTCCCTTTCCCAATTCCTATGATGAAATCTTGATGTGTTGAAGATGATCTTGATCCACTTTGGTGAAAGATGAGAACTCCAAGCCAAATCTGCAAAAATCCTAGCTAAGAATTCAAATGATGGATGAGAATGGCTAAGTATTTTAGCATGGTAACTTTGCAATGTTTGTGGATGATAAAATGAGGAGAGGAGCTCTTCATTTATAGGATTTCAAGATGGATGAATGCCCAAATTTGAGCAATGTGGGACTAACATTCATCCAATGATATGGTGCCCTTGTCAAGCTATGAATGGATGATGGATGTGCAAGATTTGAGGTTGTGCCAATAAATGCCAATATTTGAAATTCAAATTTGTTGAAATGACATGTAAGAGGGAAGGGAAAATGCAATAAATGCCACTTGGCTCAAGGCAAAGGACATGTAAGAGAATTTATTGCCTTGTTGGATGTACATGTTGACTTGGAATTTTTGAATTCAAATTGAGAGAATATTCCAAAAGATGCCTGTGAGGAAAATAGAGATTTAATAAATGAATTAAATCTATTTTCATGTGCAAATTGCATTATCTAGAGGATGTGACATGAGATGAAGTTAAATTAATCAAGGGTTTAATTAATTTAACAGGATTAGATGATGTGACTTATTTGACTTAGATTTATAGATTTATATAAATCAAATAAGAGAGGAATATGATAAGAGCCTAATTAAATAATGATTTTGATTTATTTAATTAAAAGGGATGGTGTTAGATTAAATTAAATAAGGTTTTAATTTATTTAATTTAATGGATAGACTTTAGAGATTTAATCAAATAAATTGATCATTTAAATAAATAGGGATAATTAGATCAGATGGATTGATTTAATTAACAAGAGAAAGTGACTTAATTAGACAAAATGATTTATTTAATTAAGGGACGAATATTGATGAATTTAATCAGATAGGGGAATTTGATTAAATGGTTAGACCGAGGGATGATTTAGGAAGAAACGATGTTAGTAAGTCAGGATCAGATGCATGATGTCAATCAGTATATTTTCGATTTTTACAATTACCAATTGTCATGTTAGAAGTAGATTAGTTATCAAGCCTTCATCTACTCCACACTTTATGCCACTGTGGATAGATCTTTAAGCCCAATTATATCACACAGTTCTCAATCTACTTCAACAATCAAGGTCTACCCACCTAGGTCTAGTAGAGCCTGAAGTGCAAGGAGTTAGTAACCACATAGGTTACTCCATTCATTGGTTCAAAAAAATTGCAAGTCTGATCATAGAGCCTAGCATCCTCTTAGGATTTGTAACCTTCATTTTTGAGATCCAACATAGTGAGCCCTTCGTAGTGAGCCTCTTGTATTCAATTTTGCTATTACTTTATATTATGAGTTAATCCTCAACATGGTTTTTCCCTTATTAGGTTTTCCACATAAAATCTTGTGTTCATTGTGTTGATTTTGCTTTCTGTTATCTACATTTCATGTTCATATTTAATAACAAAATAGTGTGGTTGTGAAGTTGATAAGTATTTGAAGTTTTGTGTTTGAATTTGGTGACAATTGATTCACCCTGTTAGCTCTCAAAAACACAGGCGAAATACCTCAAGAGGTTGCCAATCTCTTGATATGTTTTAGGGTAACAGACAAGAAAAAAAGATTTAGACCTTCTACTCTTTAGGTGCTGCTAGACCTAGGTGGGTGTACCTACAATAATGAAGTAGACTTGACCAATATTTATTTCCTAAAACAATTTACCCACACTGGAAAATAGGAGTAGATAAATGGGTTTAAATTTGGTATAAATTGTATAAGCAATATCAAGGAAAAATTCAAATATGTTCATACGTAAAAATGAATGAAGTTAAACAATGAAATAACAAAGGCTAGTGCCTTATTGGGTATACAGAGTCAAATGAAAATCTGAAATGAGTAACTTCTCTCTGGAAAAAATTCAAATTGTTTGGCATATAGGTTTTAAGTTTATAACTGGTATAAACATGCAAGAATATGACTACTGAGTTCTTCTTAATGATCCAAATGGGATTCACTAATTACTATGATTGATTAAAAGGACTTAATCTTTCTTTGAAAGAACCAATTAATCCAATCACACAGATACAACAAATGTGCCCTGATAAACTGAAGTATATCCTTGACATATCGGTTTAAATAACTAGAAAACACCAACTTTGGAGACAACATCAACAATGCTTTCAATTAATACAGCAAACAATTGCAACCAGAAAAATGCGGTAAAATCAAACGATTTCCATTTACATCTCCATTATTTCTTACATGCATCATAGTCTCATACAAAATCCATTATGTTTTATGTATTTTCTATTCACAATCTATCTAACCCCCCATTCATTGTCAAAAGTAAGTATTTATACATCAACAACCTGAAGAGTCACGTCCCTTCATATTCGCATCTCGGGCAATCCTTGCATTCAGGCCTTTACCACTGTTCTTTGGACTTTCATGAAGAAATTACGTAGTCTCCCCGATGTTCTGAGTCTCTCCGACCACCAGTAGGTTATATATCGCATTGATATCCTATAGTCATACCGACACTTCAAGTCTCCCCGATGACTATTTTGTATCTTTGCTTATATCGCTATGTTCTCCTGTAATTATACCGATGCTATGTGTCTCTCTGATGGTTATCCCTTCAATCATGAGTATATCACTGAGACTCGCACTAATAAAAACCATCGCTATGACTTAAGGGGTCAGAAAAATGCTCCACAGATTACTTTTTGTGTTATTGAAACATCTCCTCAGGTTCAACTTCTGATCGCTGAGACTTAACAATTTTCCTACCGATGAAGCAATAGTCGACATGACTCTCCTAGCTCTTGCCAATGAAACCTGTCTCGCCGAACGTACCTCCAAGTTTAAATCTTGTTGCCATGACAGAGTGGTCGGTAAGACTCTCTGAATTCATTCTGATGGCAACAACGGGACCCACCTTCAGCTTTATTGGCGAGACCAAACAAATGTTACAAGACATTACACCGATGACTGCTATCTCGACAACACAACTCTTTGCATTCCGATTGGTATGACTTACAATGGCTCACTATGAATCATTCTGATGAATATTTTCTCACCGATATGTCCCTATGTCTTTGATCCGTGAGACAAAAATGTGATCGCCATGACTTATTCCGACGACCACTATTTTTCCGATAGGACCCCTGCGTCGCTGAAACTGCAAACTGCATCATGCCGATGTGTACTACCAAATGAAATAACATCGGTAAGACTCTCTCGATGTCTTGCCGATAGACTGCAAAAAACACACATTAGTATAAAATGCCTTATGGATCGGGGAGACCCTCACCATCTCTTGCTAATATGACTTACAAGTTCAAATGCTTAGGGCCAAGTGAATTTTACGGGGCCAAACAATGAAAAATGACAGAAGTATGGGCAAAAATGTCACTCAAAGCAGATGGCATGGACTTCTCGAGAGACTTTACGGGTACAGGGAGTCATAAAATTTCTCAAAATTTCACAGTTCTAGCAGTGGCTCCGTCTGGGGATGGATGATTGTAAGATCATCGCAAGGATTCAGACCTCTAGGTGAGAAGACTAGACTTTCAAGGGCATGGACTAATGAGTAGGATGGAACGAATGGGAAAGGAGATGAACAAAAACCCTATACTACTGTACATAGATAAAAATTGTTTTAAAAGAAGGAATATCAGGATTGTCCATGTATTAGCAATTCCTGTTCCTTTTATTTCCTAAACTACTGTGCATGGAAAATAAATTTTTGAGAGGATTATCAAAAGTTGTCCATGCACTGGAAACTCTTAATCCTCATCATTGCTCAAGAGAAAAAATGCTTCAAGAATTTCCCATGTACAAGCAACTCCTGTTCTTCACTAGTCATATTCTACAAGTAATATGAATGTTCACCTTTCTTGCCAACAACAACAAAGGGTCCCAACCACAAGGCTTCAAATTTCCCATGTTTTCCCTTCTCCTGACATCTTGCATTCCAAATTAACACCAGATCATTTTCTTTGAATTTTCTATCTTTTTCTCTTCTATCAAATAAATACTTCATTTATGCTTGCAATTTCACATTCTGGTTTTGAGATAATCTTCTTATTTCATCAAGCTCTACTAGTTGCTCCATTCTTTCCTCCATCGGTTCTAGAATATCTATATCTTCCTGAAGGATAAATTTGTAAATTGGTAATAAATTTTGTAAAGGCATTCTAGTTTGTATTCCATATACCAACTCAAATGGGGATTTTCCAATTGCCTTTTTCACAGTTATCCTATCAGACCATACAACCATCCTCAATCTTGAATCCCAAGCCTTCTTATTCCCTCCTTGCATTCTCCTTATAATTTTTAGAAGACTCTTGTTGCTAGACTCTGCTTGACCATTAGCTTGTGGATGGTAAGGAGCTGCATAAGAAACAGTGATACCATATTTATTGCAAAAATATTTAAACTCATCAGATCTAAAACACATCCCATTATTAGTAATCAATCTTAATGGTGTACCAAATCTAGTGACAATGTTATCCATTAAAAAAATGATCACAACTTTACTTGTTTCCTGCTTGGTTGGGACTGCCTCCACCCATTTAGTGAAATAATCAGTAGCTAACAGTATCCATTTATGTCCTCCACTTGATTTCTCTTGTATCTCACCAATAAAATCAATACCCCACTGATGAAAAGGGGTGTCAATCTTCAAAGGTCTGAGTGGTAAAGCTCCCTGATACTTCAGTTTCCCTGAGAACTTCTGGCACGCTTCAAATCTTCTTACATATGAAAATGAATCATTAAAAACTTTTGGCCAGTAATAATTTTCCCTGAGAATCTTATGTGCAGTTGTTTTTGTAGAATAATGGCCTGTAGTGCCCCCCGTTTCCGTCGTCGTTGATGTTAAGTAAGTTGTTGTTGGTAATGTCATGATGATGTGGTGATTTTATTATTTAATTTAATTTTAAGGTTATGAAGTAACACTAATAATATGTTTGGATTTGATTAATAAAATTAATTTAATTATAAGGTTACCTGTTTCATTTGGAATTAAATAAAGAATTAGATTCAATGATAAAGGTCAATTTAATTATCGTTGGGAGTTAGTTATTTAAAATAGTCAGATTAAATGAGGAAAGGTAATTATCATTTAATGATTAAATTCAATTAATAAATTTAAAAGTGATAAAATATTAAAGAGGATTAAAATTTAAAATTGTACTTAAGTTTAAATAAATTACGGTAAAAATATTTATTTTAATTAAAAGTTAATTATTTATGAAATTTTGTTTTAGTTAAAATTTAGAGTTAAGTGGAAGTAATTTAAAACAAAAGAAGTTATTGGTTGAAATTAAATAAATAAATTTATAAAGTAATGATTAATTAAAGTGGGTAAATGGGCGGGGGCCCTAGCTCGGTTGGCTAAGTAATTCCGTTGCGGCTCTGCTGGTCACGAGTTCTAGTCTCCCCCGTCCCATGGTACTGGAGGGCGTGTCGCGCCAGCGCCACCGGTCACGTTAAAAAGTTTACCAGGCGCACTGCAGTTTATAGGGGGTCGTGCTACCCGATTCCTGCAGTCTAAAAAAAAAATAAAAAATTAAAGTGGGTAAATAAAAATTAGTTATTTTTGAAAATATTTTACGGGGGAGAAAGAGGAGTTAGGGCGGTTGAACGGAGAATTTGGTATTTTCTTTAAGAAGAGGCAAGAAAAAATTTAGGGGGAGTTCTCTCTGTGAACCAATTGGAGAGCACTTTCTTATTCGAATGCCGTTATGCTGTTTGTTCGCTTCTGCATTGACCAAGGGTTTGAGGATGCAGCAAAAGTTTTAGGCATAATTGCTTCTGTTATGGCTGATCCATCCTTCAACCCCAATAAATTGTATGTCCTTTTATAACCATGTTCTTTTAGCCACAATTTTGATGCACTTTTTCAGATTCTTGGAAGAAATTATAGTCATTTGGTAATATGCAGTCACGTTTCGGTTTCTTAGAAGTATATGGCTTGTAAATATATTAGGTATATGTTATGCAATTATTTGGATTGTTGTATGTTTATGTTTTATTTAGTGTAATCGATTTATCTTAGGGCATGTAATTGTTGAAGAAACCCTTGTTTAGGGATGTCATGGCCTTTTCTTTCACCGAGTAGAACAGTTAATAAAATCAACGTAAATTTATGTTTACCGAAATTGATGTCAAAACAGAAGAAAATAAAATAAAATAAATTTAAATAAAATTTGAATAATAATGATAATAATTACCATCCATTGAGAGTCATAGTTAAGTTGTGATATAAAGAAAATAAAATTAATTTAACAAGATTAATCTAATTTTAACCTATAAAGATTTATTGTTTTAATAAATCTAATATTAATTCTCATAAGTCACGTATTTGCACCTCACCTTTCTTTCGCCCTTAGTCTTGCGGATAACATTTGTGAATTATTAATAATGCAAGTAGATGGCGGTATTTCCAAATTTCAATATTCACTTTCTAATATACTTGGCAGCCTGTCACAGTATCAGCATTTAGAGTTGAGGCGTTGTACAAGATTAAATAGTCTCCCTGAACCATTGGCAACCCGTCCCAGCTGTAACTTTTCGAAGCTGTAATAATTTGCTGTTGTTTTCTATTTTCTGCTGTTATCTTTCTAAGCCGTTGGTGCATGAATTAGGTCTCATTTTGTTTTTTTTTAAGATGATTGACAGAAAATAATAACACTGAATTTGAATATTTTTATTATCTATAGATCTATTTTTATTTCTTATTATATTTGTTAAATATGAATTATAATACTTCGTGTGGATATATAGAAATACATTTTTCGTTATTTTTATAGAATTTTAGATTCATATATGTTTTTGTATTTGATATATAAACTCCACTTCCCTAGTTTGTTTTAGCTGGTTTATTTTACTTTCTGTTGGATAACTTTTGGCTGAGAAAATATTCGGTTGTGCTACAGAATTATGTTATAGTTGACTTTATGCTTATAAAGGAAATTAGAGATAATTAAAGATAAATGAAAGGGAAGAGTAATTGCATTGTTTTAGACTGATTTATAATTTCTCTTTCAAGTATAAGTATATAAATATTATATATAGATTGGGTATTAATTATGTGAGGGACACATAGATTCTTGTATTGTTAATAGTTAGTATTTATTTGGGTAAGTTTGGAATAATAAATATCTTCCTCTTTAATTTGAAATAAATAATTACTTATTTTTATAGAGATTTAGTTAAATAAGTGAATTGAAGTAAATTAAGTTTAAAAGAAAATATATTAATGCAAATATATAGGGTTTTAATGAAAGAATACATTTTGCCTATGTGAACTTATTGTGTAACATTGGTAGATTAGTTTATTCTTACTTTGGTTAGTTCCAAGTGGAATAGTTAAATTAGAAATAGTGAAAAGTAGAGTTTTGTATGTGCTTGCTCTTCGTAAGTAAAATATGAATCCAGTGTTAGAATGTTCGGTAAGATAGTGAGTTAAGTAAAAGTGTAATTTCATGGTAAGTGAAGTAATAAAAGGTAATAAAGAATTTTAATTAGATAGTTGATTTGTAAATGAAGTATAGACTTCGCTTTAGAAAATAAAAGAATTGGGTAAATAATTAAAGTGAAAATGGTTATTTCGCTAGGTTGTTTAGTAAAATATTATTTAACAAAGGATTTTAACCGAATAAACATTATTGAAATAGGTATTTAATTTTGTTGTAGATAAATGAACTGTGTATTTAGTTAAAGTAAATCGGTTTATATGGTTAATTAAGTTTTAGGGTTCACTAAAGGAGATAAGTGATTCTACATTTACATAGTTTCTTTTACTTGAAGGTTAAATGATAAAGTTATTTTTAAGTGAGGATAAATCCCAGGTTCATAGGTTAATTAATTTAAATGATACTGATTAAATGTTAAATGGTTTTACCTTTTTTGTTATCTAATGAGTCTGTGAATAATAATTATTTATCAAACTACTATGTGAAATAATTTATTAGTATCATCACCTTAGGATTATAATAAAGTTGTAATTTATAGAATTGTCATCTTAGTATTACATTTTAAAGTTATAATTAGGATTCATATTAAACAGTCGATGGAGTTGGTTATCTTATAAACGATATAGTTATGTTAAATATAATTATTTGTAGTAAATACTCTTTTAATTAAATTAAGTGGATACCTTAAAGTAAGTGATAAGAACGTTGAAATAATGCCTAAATTAAAAGAATGTCTTTATGGTTATAAGGTGTGAGTGATTGTTGTTTTAAACAAAGTATTTTGATTATTGGTTTAAGTTTTATGTAATTGATGGCTGTGATGTGTGGGATATTTATGGAGATGTCTCGATGGCCTGTTCATGGTAAGTGTTTTAAGATAGTGTTCTTCAAGATTGATGTGTCTAATGGTCCTTGTATGTAATTATGTGTGTAAAATGGGAACCCGTATTATTGTTCGTAATTGTTTTAATTTGTGTTTGGAAGAGTATGCTTGAGAATTGGTGTCTTGTGGCTTATAACATCAGATTATATCTTCACTTTGCAATATTGTGATATCCTTAAATGATGAAAATGTTTGATCATTAGAATAATGTTCTTTTTAGATGGTTTCAAGTCACTTCTTATTGAATGAATGGATATATTATATTTGAATTAGTGGTTTTATGTATTGTCTCGATAGGTCCTTTCAATGTGACTTTTCGTGAGCTGATTTTGAGTTAGGGACTTTCTCTCATTTAACTTACATTTCTATATGTTTTCTTTTGCTCTCTACCTAAGTGGTAATTTGGTTAAGGTTATCTTTGTCATGATTGACTGTTCTGCTTGAGTTGTTAATGAGTCAAATTGAAAAGTTCTTGAGTTATGGGTATTCCGAGAGGAGAAAATAGAGGTTTCCCTTGGATTCTCGATTTAGTTCGTATCGAAGTTGTTGATGTTGTTTAAGGGAGTTGTTGATCTTATTTTGATGTATTCTCTCACCATATTTGAATTGAAAATAGTTCTTCAAGGTTTTGCTTTTATTGTTGTCAGATTTTCATGGGGAAACCCTAGAGTAACTTTATGAGAATCTTCCAGAGGTTTATGTTTATTGTTGGTTAATGTTCCTCCTTTTATGTGCCCTTGATGTGGCAAGTGTTTTGGTATTTGGATTTTGAAAGGGTTGTACGAGAATTGTAAGATTTTGATTATGTGTTTTTCGCGAGATGGGTAATGCCTCGCTTGCTTCTCTATTGTGATCTAATGTTCTTGTTGTGTTGTACAACCCTTGGATTTTGGTTTTTATGTTTTGAGTGTCTAGAGAGAGAGAGTGGCTCTAAGTGGGTGGTCGGCGCACAAAGGGGCGCCAGGATAGCCCTCGTTAGAGTGAATTTAATAAGTGATAATTTAATTAATTAACTAGGGGGTGGGTAGTAACACACTAAAAAGATAATTGATGCCTCGTCTGCCGTTTAGTGCTATCACAGGCTAAAGGGGATTGAGAAGGCCGTGGTTGGCAAGATCGTTACCTTGTCTTCATGAAAGGTTAACGATTCCGCATGAGCAACCCTATGGAGCGGCTCCTTGAGATAGGTAGTCTGGATAACCATAGATGGAGGCGGCTCCTAGCGCTCAGATTGTCTGGATAATTCGTCAGTAGACGGAGGCGGCACCTTGCGTTAGTAGTAGTCTGGAGAATCCATGTTAAGCCATGCGATGACACTCTCCTCTAACACTCCTTCTTATGTTGCTTCTTTGGAAATCCTCTGGAAGTGGGTCTTGTCTTGAATTGATGGATCATAGTTGTTTTGAATTGATTTATGGTTTTACCCTATTTAATCTTTGGTGTCTTCTTTGGTCTTGTATAAATCTTGTTGATAAATTGGGTCTCGACCTTGTACTCTTATGGTACTGTGATATGATGTTATTGTGTCGATTAATGATCATCCTTTGGTTATTTTTTTGTTGGTTATTGCTTTGATTTATGTGATGAGATTTATGACTCTTGGATGTGGTTGATTATGTCATTGTAAATTCTTGAGTGTTATGATACTTTTGTATGACGTTGAGTCTTGTGGTTCTCTGCTTGGATGTTCTTGGTTGTGGTCTCTTTCTTGTTAGCTCCTAGCACGGGGGGTGGGTCTTCGACTCACATGGTCGGGTGGAACGTGCTAAGCACCCCATTGGGTCCCCAGTCGAGGATCGAGAGGTGCGGATTGGTGCTATTGCAGCGACTCCAGAGTTGTATCTGTCTTGGAGCTAGTTTTGATACTTGTATTTCTCTAATTATTTGTATCATGGTATCTTGTGTATGGTTTCCATTCATATTTGGAACACTCTTGTATCATTGTACTTCTTAAACGTTGTACTATAATGAAATGTTAAACTTGGTGTGGCTATTGACCATGGTAGTTGTTATTCAATGTGTTATGTAATCATGCATATGTTGTATTTATGTGCAGATGGCTTCTTATCAATCAATTTTTCATGTATGTGTTATATTTGTTATTGTTAATGATTATATCTTTGGATTTTATTCTTTATTGATGTTGTATGGATCTAAGTCACGTAATGACTCTTCGTGTACCCCAAAGGATGTATGCGTTAATGAATCTATTTAATTGAAATTCGTGATATGACTTGATGTGTATTACATGTATGTTATGTGTATTTTTTAAAATAAAATAAAATTGTGTGGTAATTATTGTGTTGTTGTCCTTTGGGGTTCACACGGCGGGGCGTTACATGGCCTCCATAGACCCCTTTATGCATCTCTCTCAAAACATGCTTGGCCTGTGACTCATCAAGACAAAGAAACAACATCCCGTCTCTATTTTTCCAAAATAAGTCAACTTCCATAAACACATATTTTGATGCTTGCAGCTTCAAGGTTTTTCTCTGATTATCACTTAATCCTTTAGGGCACTTCATGTATCTGAGGTAATGCATGATGTATGTATACCAAGGAGTATGCTCTATACTTGCAACTGTACTTCCTTCATCTTCTGCATTACAAATTTTGTTTGCTTCAACATTTTTTTTCCCATTAACTTGGCCAAACCCTCTCTCGATGTCTTGCCGATAGACTACAAAAAAAAACACACATTAGTATAAAATGCCTTATGGATCAGGGAGACCCTTACCATCTCTTGCCAATATGACTTACAAGTTCAAATGCTTGGGGCCAAGCGAATTTTACGGGGCCAAACAATGAAAACTGACAGAAGTATGGGCAAAAATTTCACTTAGAGTAGATGGCATGGACTTCTCAAGAGACTTTATGGGTACAGGAAGTCATAAAATTTCTCAAAATTTCACAGTTCTAGCAGTGGCTTTGTCTGGGGATGGATGATTGTAAGATCATCGCAAGGATTTAGACCTCTAGGTGAGAAGACTAGACTTTCAAGGGCATGGACTAATGAGCAGGATGGAATGAAAGGGAAAGAAGATGAACAAAAACCCTATACTACTATACATGGAAAAAAATTGTTTTAAAAGAAGGAATATAGGGATTGCCCATGTATTGGCAATTCCTGTTCCTTTTATTTCCTAAACTACTGTGCATGGAAAATAAATTTTTGAGAGGATTATCAAAAGTTGTCCATGCACTGGAAACTCTTAATCCTCATCATTGCTCAAGAGAAAAAATGCTTCAAGAATTTCCCATGTACAGGAAACTCCTGTTCTTCACCAGTCATATTCTGCAGTAATACGAATGTTCACCTTTCTTGCCAACAACAAAAAAGGGTCCCAACCACAAGGCTTCAAATTTCCCATGTTTTCCCTTCTCCTGACATCTTGCATTCCAAATTAACACCAGATCATTTTCTTTGAATTTTCTATCTTTTTCTCTTCTATCAAATAAATACTTCTTCTATGCTTGCAATTTCACATTCTGGTTTTGAGCTAATCTTCTTATTTCATCAAGCTCTACTAGTTGCTCCATTCTTTCCTCCATCGGTTCTAGAATATCTATATCTTCCTGAAGGATAAATTTGTAAACTGGTAATAAATTCTGTAAAGGAATTCTAGCTTGTATTCCATATACCAACTCAAATGGGGATTTTCCAATTGCCTTTTTCACAGTTATCCTATCAGACCACACAACCATCCTCAATCTTGAATCCCAAGCCTTCTTATTCCCTCCTTGCATTCTCCTTATAATTTTTAGAAGACTCTTTTTGCTAGACTCTGCTTGACCATTAGCTTGTGGATGGTAAGGAGCTGCATAAGAAACAGTGATACCATATTTATTGCAAAAATATTTAAACTCATCAGATTTGAAACACATCCCATTATTAGTAATCAATCTTAATGGTGTACCAAATCTAGTGACAATGTTATCCATTAAAAAATTGATCACAACTTTACTTGTTTCCTGCTTGGTTGGGACTGCCTCCACCCATTTAGTGAAATAATCAGTAGCTACTAGTATCCATTTATGTCCTCCACTTGATTTCTCTTGTATCTCACCAA
This sequence comes from Sequoia sempervirens, assembly GCA_007258455.2. Taxonomy (NCBI): domain Eukaryota; kingdom Viridiplantae; phylum Streptophyta; class Pinopsida; order Cupressales; family Cupressaceae; genus Sequoia; species Sequoia sempervirens. The sequence continues at coordinate 26,291 of VDFB02101103.1, forward strand.
TAAAATCAATACCCCACTGATGAAAAGGGGTGTCAATCTGCAAAGGTCTGAGTGGTAAAGCTCCCTGATACTTCAGTTTCCTTGAGAACTTCTGGCATGCTTCACATCTTCTTACAAATGAAAATGAATCATTAAAAACTTTTGGCCAGTAATAATTTGTCCTGAGAATCTTATGTGTAGTTGTGTTTGTAGAATAATGGCCTCCATAGGCCCCTTCATGCATCTCTCTCAAAACATGCTTGGCCTATGACTCATCAAGACAAAGAAACAACATCCCATCTCTGTTTTTCCAAAATAAATCACCTTCCATAAACACATATTTTGATGCTTGCAGCTTCAAGGTTCTTCTCTGATTATCACTTAATCCTTTAGGGCACTTCATGTATCTAAGGTAATGCATGATGTATGTATACCAAGGAGTATGCTCTATACTTGCAATTGTACTTCCTTCATCTTCTGTATTACAAATTTGGTTTGCTTCAACATTTGTTTCTGCCATTAACTTGGCCAAACCCTGACCTCTTACTAACTTGGTGATTTGTATTTCCATATTGAATTCTTGACTTTTATTAATCTAGCTATATCTCTTTCCTATTACTTCTGACTATGTCAAAATATCTTTAACAACTACATGAGGGACATAAGCAGTCACTTTGGCTCCAACAAGATAAGGTCTAAAAACTTTTGTGGCTTTCACCAGTGCAAATGCTTGTTTCTCCATTATATCATATTTCAATTTTGACCATTGCAATGACTTACTAAAAAAAGACACAGGCTACTCATGACCTTCTTCATTCTTCTGTAACATGACAACAACTATAGTATGCAATGAAGCAAATGGAAATATTTGAAAGGGTTTTGCAAAATCTGGAGATTTAAGGACAGGGGCTTCCTTGATGGCCCTTTTGATGGATATGAAAGCTTCCAACGCTTCTGCATTCCAATCTATCTTTTGTCCCTTCCTTAACATCTTTGATATGGGCTTAATAATTTCAACAAAATTGGACACAAATCTCCTAACAAAATTGATCTGTCTAGAAAATGACTAGATGGCCTTAACAGTTTTAGGAATAGGGATTTTATCTATAGCCTCAACCCTCTTAGGATCTATTCTAATTCCCTCCTTTGACACAATATGTCCTAAGAGTTTACCTTTTGTGACTGCAAAATGACATTTTTTGAGGATTCAGACTGATACCATACTCCAAAGCCTTGATAAATATTTTTTCAAGATGTTCTACATGATCTTCAGCCCTTTTTGAATAAGCAGTAAGGTCATCTTGATATACCACCATGATAGCATTAATCAAGTCCGCAAATGCTACATCCATAGCTCTTTGAAAGGTTGCACTTGCATTTGTGAGACCAAATGGCATTCTCATATACACGTATGTTCCCCATGGGGTTGTAAAAGCTGTCTTGTATTACTCGGATTCTTTTACTTTGACCTGATTATAACCAGAGAACCCATCCATCATAGATAACAACTCACACCCCGTAACTTTGTGTAATACAACTTCCATATTAGGTAGAGGGTAATTATCTTTGAGAGATGCCACGTTTAGATTTCTTAAGTCAACACATAATCTGATATCCCCATTCTTCTTCCTCAAAGGAACCAGGTTTGAAACCCACATTGAATGCCTAATAGGTTTGATAATACCCCCATCTCTAAGTTTTACCAATTCCTCCTGCATTTTTCGTTCCAATGTTGGGTTAATAGGTCTTTTTCTTTTCCTAAATGGCTTTGCATTTGGCTTCAACGGGATTTCATGTTGAAAAAAATCTTCCCTATATGCTTTGAGATCTTCATAAGACCATGCAAACACATGTTTATATTTTCTCAATAATGCAATCAACATTCTTTGAATTGTTGGGCTTATTTTCTTTCCAATGTATACCTTTTTTGGTGCTAGTTCAGTCCCTAAATTGACTTCTTCAATATCCTCTGTCTTGACTGGTATCTATTTAATGAGGGACTGATCATTTCCATCATATAGCCTTTCCAATGCTATTAGCCCTTTGGGAAGCTTATTTGTTTTAAGCTGTAAGACTTATTTCCCAAATACTATTTGCTTTCCATCTACTTCTTCAACAAAATCATTGAAATCAACTTCTTGAGCTTCATATTGATCTATACAGTGAAGAAACTTCAAGAGGTCAACATCATCATTAAAAACCTGCCAACCTTATATATTGTCATTCACAGCGGGTCTTACTTTGAATTCAATTTGAGACACTCCAGCCAATGTGATATCATCTCTCCTTAATGCTATATTGGCTAAAAGGTTTTCCATTATGTTCTTTGACCTCTCAATCCATTCAATGGAGAAAGCATCAAACAATTCAATTGTATCCCATACAATATTCCTGTACTGCTTCAACCTCTTGTGTTTTGTTGCATATTTTGATTTAATTTGAGAAACAACAAGCTCAAAATCCCCTAGAACATCTAGCATCTTGATCTTATGTTTTACAGCCATATTCAATCCTATTAGTAAAGCTTCATATTCTGCTATATTGTTCGTGCATTCAAATGCTAGAAAAAATGAATATTTAAAAGTAACTCCTTCAGGGGAAACAAACACTATTCCTGCTCCGTTGCCTTCTTGGTTGTAAGCTCCATCAAAGTACATTTTCCACACGCCATCACAGTTTTTTGCAACATGCTTATCAATGGGATCAATATTGACTAATTCTGGTTGAGCTGGTTCTATCTTAAAATTCCCAAGATCCATATCACAAAAGCAATTGACTTGATTTTGAGGTACACAATCTACAATTGGGTTCATCCTCGACTCCCTATACAATTTTACTTCTTGACCATTCACTAGAATTGTTGCATAAGATAAATCAAATTGGACGTTTCCCCCAACTGCTACCATTCATTGTCTTGATAGAAGCATCCCAAACTAAGGAGTATCAATTACTGTTATATCTATACTTTAGGCCATCTGAGGATAAGCAGCTAATTTGGTTTCAACATCTTTCATAACACCTACCACTGGAACATGCCTACTATCCATTGCATAGCACTTCCCTTCATTAGTATCTACCCACATACCAAGTTGCTTCATAATGCCAACTAGCATGTTATTGTTTGCAGTGCCAGAGTCTATCATGCAATTCCTCAACAGTTTGTTATTTATAAGCAGTGTGGTGAAAAAATGTTCAACTTGTGGGGAATTTACCAATACATTACTGAAACATACTTCTGGGACAATCTCCTTTTCTTGTTTATTAACTGTTCTAGTGGCCATTTAATTTTTAGAATTTTCACTTTTCTCATTTCCATTTGATATCAATTGTATTGCACTGTCTCTATATTCCTTAATTCTCATCATCTCGAGCAGTGGAACAAACATTTTTACCTGAGATAAAGCCTGAGAGAAATTGAATGAAGAACCCTCTACCTTAGTTGTCTTCTTTTGTTCTAACATTTCTCCTTTTAATTCTTCCTTTTGGATAGTCTTCTGCTCTGCTTTGTATGATTCTCTATTCTCCTCCTTCTGGGAAAGCATTCGTTTGTTCTCATTATGACGCTCATCTTTCTTTTTCTTCAAAACCCCTGGCGTCACTTCTTTGTCCTTCATAAATATACCCTTGGGAATGATTTCCTTCTCATTCACTGTCCTATTTCTGAACCAGTACTTTCTCTTTGCTTTTCCGATTGCAACAATGGTTAGCCTCCTTATTTCCTCTTCAATAGGTCTCCTTATATTGCATTTCGCAGGCACCTCAGTAGAGTGATATTCTACAAGACTGTATTTAGAATCAGAAAAAACTTGTTGTTCAGCCATGTGGACATTACACCTCTAATTCGAAACATCATACTCACAGCCATAATCTTCTGAAGATAAATATCCATCCTCATCAGGGTGAAAAGTATTCAAGGTCAAATACACCGTGTGATCCTCTCCATTGTCACCCACTAACATTCCTTCTTCTTGCATTTCTTGAGCTACAACACAATAATTTGAGGAATGTGGCTTATAACAAGTTTCACGCCAAAGATTATTATTTAACATATATGCACCCTTATTCCTTAATGGGTCAGGTGTTTCCTTGTTCCTAGGTCTATCAATTATAGGTTTTCCATCTTTCCAATTTGTATTATAAGGCATATCATGTAACCTAGGCCTCTCACTTCTGTACATGTTCTCCTGTTTGTACTGATAATTATTTACTTGTTGAGGAGCCCTAGAATTATCTCTCCTATTGATCATCTCAACATCTTTCCTGTTGTTTTCAATAGTTAATGCTATCTTCTAGGCTTCAGGTAAATCTCTTGGAAACCTTTTTTTTAGTTCATACCCTGTTTTTGGATTGAATGCTTTCAAATAGACACTCAATGCTGCTGAGTCTGGAAACTTTGACCCTAGTGGTATCTTATTTTTCAATTTGTTAAATCTTCGGTTAAAATCATAAATTGACTCATTATTATTTTTCTGAATTCTCACTAATTCATGAAAAGCAGCATCTGGTGCACATAGATTTCCATACTGTTCAAGAAATCGATCCTGAAATTCTTGGATAGAACTAACAGAAGCTATTGGAAAACCATTGAACCAATCCCTAGCTTCTTCAGTGAGTGACATCATGAATAACCTCATATGTAAATCTTCATATGGTATATCCAAGTCCTGGATAAAAGCATTAAAACTTCTCAAATGATCTTCAACAGTAATTGCACTACTCCCTTTAAACTTAGGAACAAGACTTCTCCAACCGTTGTCCATAGGATAAGGGTATAATTGAAGCCCTGTCAAATCAAATTGTCTAATCATTGTTGTGTATTGCTGAGGGGGAGGGTTATGCATGTGCTGATACTGGTACATTGGATTATTGTATTGTGTATGAAGATATGGCACATATTGTTGACCATGAGATGGTTGTGCATTTGTATGTCGTGTTGCAGTATATGGTGGATGGTTTGGATGCTTGTATTGATTTCCAATATGATTCTGAGGAACCTTTGGCTGATATGAAGACCCTACATTATTGTTTCCTTGTTTATGAGGTAGAACATACTTTGAAAGATTAGCTGCCTGAGCCTTAATTTGGATTTCCTGTAATTTCAAGTCTTGGATTGCTTTTATCATTTGGATCTTTTCCTGTTCAACTTTTTCTCTTTCTACTTCTTGTTTATGAAACTCGAACTATGCTTCTATTTCTTCACGAGTTGAGAATTCATAATTTTCTTGAGGGATTACATGATCAGTAGGCTCACTTTGATTACCCTCCATTCTTTGATCATATTCTTGTTGACATCTGTTCGTTCAACTTCAAGTTTAGCATCGACTTCTGCCTATTTCTGGGGATTATAAAAATATTTTTTTTGTTCTTCAGGGGTACAAGGTTTTGCACTTGAATTATCTCTCCATGTATCATAATGGTCATATGTCTCACAATTTGGTCTTGATACTTTGTCTTTGTTCGTTATGCACATGTCATCCTCTTTCTTCTTATGCTTATCATCCTTATCACCCTTATGTGTCCACTTACTGTTTCCAGCTGGACCTCTAGAAGGACCTCCTTTGTATTGGGATCTTCTACCATTCATGTTGAATTGATGCAATGTCTTTTTTAGAGTCGCCACTCACTTTGTGAAAAGTGATAAAAATGAAGCTATTCTTGATTTTATCCCCCAACGGAATCACCTTTTTAGAAACTTCTCAAATTATGAATTTTTCTTTAATGACTCTGTATGATGATCATCAACCGGATAACCTACAATAAGTCCCCAGCAGAGTTGCCAATTTGTTAGCTCTCAAAAACGTAGGTGAAATACCTCAAGAGGTTTGCAATCTCTTGATACGTTTTAGGGTAATAGAAAAGGCCAAAATATTTAGACCTTCTACTCTTCAGGTGCTACCAGACCTAGGTGGGTGTACCTACAATAATGAAGCAGACTTGACGGATATTTATTTCCTAAAATAATTTACCCACACTGGAAAATAGGAGTCGATAAATGGATTTAAATTTGGTATAAATTGTATAAGCAATATCAAGGAAAAATTCAAATATGTTCATACATAAAAATGAATGAAGTTAAACAGTGAAATAACAGAGACTAGTGCCTTATTGGGTATACAGAGTCAAATGAAAATCTGAAATGAGTAACTTCTCTCTGGAAAAAAATCAAATTGTTTGGCATATAGGCTTTAAGTTTATAACTGGTATAAACATGCAGGAATATGACTACTGAGTTCTTCTTAATGATCCAAATGGGATTGACTAATTACTATGATTGATTAAAATGACTTAATCTTTCTTTGAAAGAACCAATTAATCCAATCACATAGATACAACAAACGTGCCCTGATAAACTAAAGTATATCCTTGACATATCAGTTTAAATAACTAGAAAACACCAACTTTGGAGACAACATCAACAATGCTTTCAATTAATACAACAAACAATTGAAACCAGAAAAATGCGGCAGAATCAAACGATTTCCATTTACATCTCCATTATTTCTTACATGCATCATAGTCTCATACAAAATCCATTCTATTTTATGTATTTTCTATTCACAATCTATCTAACCCCCCATTCGCTGTCAAAAGTAAGTATGTATACATCAACAACCTGAAGAGTCGCATCCCTTCATATTCACATCTTGGGAAATCCTTGCATTGAAGCCTTTACCACTGTTCTTTGAACTTCCGTGAAGACATCGCGTAGTCTCCCCGACGTTCTGAGTCTCTCTGACCACCAAAAAGTTACATATCGCATTGATATCCTATAGTCATACCAACACTTCAAGTCTCCCTGACGACTATTTTGTATCTTTGCTTATATCGCTATGTTCCCCTGTAGTTATATCGATGCTATGTGTATCTCCGATGGTTATCCCTTCAATCACGAGTATATCGTTGAGACTCACTTCAATAAAAACCATCACTGTGACTTAAGGGGTTGGAAAAATGCTCCACAGATTACTTTGTGTCTTACCGAAACATCTCCTCAGGTTCAACTTCTGATTGCTGAGACTTAACAATTTTCCTATCGATGAAGCAATAGTCGACATGACTTTCCTAGCTCTCGCCAATGAAACCTGTCTCGCCGAATGTACCTCCAAGTTTAAATATTGTCACCATGACATAGGGGTCGGTAAGACTCCCTGACTTCATTCTGATGGCAACAACGGGACACACCTTCGGCTTTATTGGCGAGACCAAACAAATGCTGCAAGACATTACATCGATGACTGCTATCTCGGCGACACAAATCTTTGCATTCCGATCGGTATGACTTACAATGGCTCACTATGACTCATTCCGATGAAGATTTTCTCACCGATATGTCCCTATTTCTTCAATCGGTGAGACACAAATGTGATTGCCATGGCTTATTCCGACAACCATTGTTTTTCCGATAGGACCCCTGCATTGCTGAAACTGCAAACTGCATCATGCTGATGTGTACTACCAAATGAAATAACATCGGTAAGACTCTCCCGATGTCTTGCCGATAGACCGCAAAAAAAACACATTAGTATAAAATTCCTTATGGATCGGGGAGACCCTCACCATCTCTTGCCGATATGACTTATAAGTTCAAATGCTTAGGGCCAAGTGAATTTTACGGGGCCAAACAATGAAAACTGACAGAAGTATGGGTAGAAATGTCACTCAGAGCGGATGGAATGAACTTCTCGAGAGACTTTATAGGTACAAGTAGTCATAAAAATTCTCAAAATTTCACAGTTCTAACACACCCCCCCTCTCAATTGTCCTATGCCTTTTAACAATTGGTATTAGAGCTTTGGTTCCTTAGTGTAGAACTGAACCACTTAAGGTAGATCCAATGACGCATAAGTTGGCGATCCCTATGTTCGATGGATCTAATTACAGTGACTGGAAAGTGTAGATGAGAGGCTACATTATCTCTCTTGGTTACAAGACCTAGAAGGCTATTGAGATGAATTATATTGCACCGATAAGTGGTCCTACTACTACAAATGATTTTTCTGCTTATGAGGAGAATGAAAAAGCAAGGTATGCAATTTATAGTGCTTTATCGAAGATGGAGGGAACAAAAGTTATTTCTTTGGGATTTGCTTATGAATTTTGGAAGAAGTTGGAATATATTTATGAAGGAAATGATAGAGTGAAATTGACAAAGAAGCCGACGACAAAGCGTAGATATGAGAATTTGAAAATGGAATAAGGTGAAGATATTGCAAGCTATTTCTAAAGAGTTGATCTAGCGGCAAATGAAGTTAGGAATCAAGGGGGCACTCTGGCTGATGAAGATATAATAGAAAATATTCTAATGACCTTACCAAAGTGTTACAGTGATAAGGTTCCAGTTATTGAGGAAATGTATGATCCTAAGAAATATACTAAAGAACAACTATTTGGTACCTTGAATACATTTGAGATGAGGAAGTTTGGAAAGAAAGAGGAAAAGACAAAAACAACATTTAAAGCAACAAAGACTGAAGATGATCTAGATAGTGATGGTTCAGATGAGTTGGAATCAAACTTTACAAGGAAGTTGAAGAAAGGTACTGGTAAGTATAAAGGTATGTTTCCCTTTAAATGTTTTAATTGTGGTAATATTGGTCATTATGCTTCAAGATGTATGAATAGAGCTATACATAAGAAGAACAAAGATCATAAAGATAGAAAGGATAAGAAATTCAAAAATTTGTATTATGTAGAGAAGAAGTTGGAATCTGTAATGATGAATCTAATTATGAGGGTGATGATAATGAATGCTTGTTCTTAGCTTTGGAGAATAAATCCGTGTCTGCTAAATCTAGAAAATGTGCAAGAAAAGGTGATTCAGAGAACAAGAAGGATGAGATGGAAGATACTTTGGTCACCACCTTTCATGCTAGATAGGATGAATACTATTAGATGATTGATAGTGGATGTTCTAATCACATGACCGAAGATAAAAGTAAGTTCACTAAACTTGAAAAGTATGACGGTGGTTTGGTCATGTTTGGTGATGATCTGGAGCAAATATTGTTGGGAAAGGTACAATTAGTTTTTATGGAACACACAACACTGATGATGTATATTATGTAAAGAACCTAAGGTATAACCTTTTGAGTGTTGGAAAGATGTGTAGCAAAGGTTTTAAACTTGTGTTTTAGGATAATAACTGTGAGATCAGAAAAGGATATGGAGCTATGGTTGCTGCAGGAAGAACTCATGGAAATATCTACTAGCTTAAGGGTGTTGATGATTAGGGCCTTGTATCTCAGGTTAATGAAAGCTGACTATGGCATCGAAGAATCAGACATGTAAACTTTGATAATTTGGTCAAGATCATTTCAAGAGACATTGTCTGAGGTTCACCTAAAATCATAAAGCCTGATAATACTATTTGCGAAAGTTGTCAGTTAGGGAAACATACAAGATGCCATTTCAAATGAAAAGAGCAATCTACCACCAAAATGTTGGAATTAATCCATATAGACCTCTGTGGTCCTACTAGAACAGGAAGCCTAAATGGTGATAGGTATTTCATGCTCCTTATTGATGATTATTCTCGAATGATATGGGTTGCTTTTCTTAGAGAAAAGACTCAGGCTCTAGATAGGTTTAAAGTGTTCAATGCAAGAGTAGAAAATGAAGTGAACCTAAGAATCAAATGTTTGAGATCTCATAGAGGTGGATAATTCAATTCTAGTGAGTTTAATGCATTTTGTGAAGAGCATGGCATAAAGAGACACTTTTCTGCTCCTAGAACCCCTTAGTAGAATGGAGTGGTTGAGAGAAAGAACTGAACTATATAGGAAGCTGGATGAACCATGATGAAAGAAGCAAATGTACCTGATTTGTACTAGAGAGAGGCAATGGACACCGTTGTTTATGTTCGTAATAGAGTTCAAATTAGAGGCAACATCACAAAGATTCCTTATGAGTTATGGACTGGTAAGGCTCCTATTGTGAAATACATTAAGTTGTTTGGAAGCAAATGTTACATTAAAAGAGATGATGAGAATCTTGGGAAGTTTGATGCTAGATGTGATGAAGGGATTTTCCTTGGATATTCAACTACTAGCAAAGCATATAGATGCTTTAATAAGGGATTGAGGAAGATTGTTGAGAGTGCTAATGTGAAGGTTGATGAGGATATGCACAAACCTATTGAGATAAGTGAAGTTGAACCAGATGATCCTATTTGTGCACTAGTACTTGAAGAAAATAAGGAAGAGGAAGAAGAATAGACTAAAGAAGAAGAAAATGAACCAAAACTTGTTCCTAAGACTCCTAAGTATTTCTAGAAGAATCATCTAGAGGAACAAATAATTGGAGATAAGAGTGAAGGTGTGAAGACAAGAAGTAAAGTAGCAGCTGAGGTAAATCCTTGTTTACTTTCTAAAATAGAACCTAGTCTATGCGTGAAGCATGTGAAGATGAGAGTTGGGTTAGAGCTATGAAAGAAGAGTTACAAAAAATAAAGAAGAATCAAACATGTGAATTGGTTCCTAGACTTGTGAATAAGAGTGTAATTGTTTCAAAGTGGGTGTTCAAGAATAAGTTGAATGAAAATGGTGAAGTTATAAGAAACAAAGCAAGAATTGTATGCAAGGGATACTCACAAGTTGAAGGCATAGAATTTGAAGAGACATTTTCACCAGTGGAAAGAATGGAAGCTATTAGGATGTTTTTGGCATTTTCTTCCCACAAGGATTTAAAAGTATATCAGATGGATGTCAAGTCCACATTCCTAAATGGTGAAATGGGAGAAGTATACATGGAACAACCTGAAGGATTTTAGTTATCAGACAAACTTGATATGGTTTGTAAGTTGAAAAAGGCACTGTATGGACTGAAACAAGCTCCAAGAGCATGATACACAAGATTGGATAGATACCTGACATATCAAGGATTCAACAAAGGCTCTACTGACAACAATCTTTACTTCAAAGTGCAAGGTAGCAAAATGTTGATAATGGTAGGATATGTTGATGATATCATCTTTGGAGGAAATCAAGGTATGTTTAAGAGATTTGCAGAAGAAATGAAAAAAGAATTTGAAATGTCCATGATTGGTGAGTTGAATTTATTTCTTGGTCTTCAAGTAAATCAAACTGATAAGGGGATATTCATTTCACAATCGAAATATGTGAAAGAGTTGTTAAAGAAGTTTGGAATGGATGACTCCAAACTGGTTAGTACTGTTAAAAGATGCAAGACAATTGAGAGGGGGGGTGAATCAGTTGTCACCAAATTTAAACTCAAAAATTCAACACTTATCAATTCCACAACCACACTATTCAGTTATTAAGTATGAACATGAATTGCAGATAATATAAAGTAAAATCAACACAATGAACACCAGATTTTATGTGGAAAACCCAATCAGGGAAAAACCACAATGAGAATTAAGTCACAATATAAAGAGATAGAAAAACCAAATACAAAGGCTCACTACCAAGGACTCACTACGTAGAAGAGGACTCACTATCCAGATACAAAGGCTCATTTCCTATAGAATGGACTCATTGTCCAATAGGGAGGCTCACTGCCTATAGACACAAAAGAAAACAAAAGATCCACCACAACAATTTACACACACATCAGTAGCCTTGATAAAAAAATTACAGAATCCTTCAGCTCACTGCCTTCAAGAATCTAACACAATGAAGTATTGCTGCCTCAACTCACTTTTTCACAACTCTACTCTACACTTGTGGCTTACTTCATTACTTTAAATCATCCAAATCTTTGCATCTCGATTTGCATTTATACCATCTTCAACCTTGGAAACTTTCTTCAAGGTCAGCCACATAAGCTTCATTTCATAAATTCAAATTAGGTTAGAAACTAAACATTCTGTGGTGGAAAGGAATGAGAGAAAACCAATTCAATACTTAAACAAGACAGAAAACAATGTCTTAGATCAACCACATGCTTTCTTAAATAAATTTAATTCTTCATATGAAGTGTAAACACCAGATCGGAAAAACCTAATGAAAACACAAATGAACATTGAAGTACATGCTTCCTAGCAAGAAGATAACACACAGACGGTGTAACACACTTCATCATGCATGAGAAAACATCTCAGGTTCCTTCAGATACATCTAGAGCATGTGTAACAACCTTCAAGCACGTAACTCTTTCCATCAGTCCATCTGGATTGTGCAAACACATACAACTTTGAAACTCAAATTTTTGGATCACCAACTCACAAAAAAAATTTCCAGAACCTAGAGAGCACCATTACAAGACATATTCTAGATCCAAAAGACCTGAAACAAAATAGCAGGGGATTGTAGAGCAGAAACATTTCTCCCATTCCATAGAAAAACAACTCTGCTAGAATAGTTCACACACGGGTGAACACAACTTTCACATTCCATCAAACCAAAAGCTACAAATTAGTAGATATCACCATTAGATCATCACCAACAACCCTTCAGATCCGCACAAGCATAGGATCAACATAGGAGAAACACAGTGCACATACCAGAGCACATTCTGAACACTTACATATCTTTGACTTCACTCTTTATTAATTTTCTCAAAAGCACTTGGAAACCCATTATTTCAACACATTTGCAACATCATAAAGATAGCTCCATGTACTCACAACATCTCAATAGTATATCAACTATACATGCAGAATCTGTAACATACTAAACTGTGTTGACATCAATGACAACATTAATGACAACACCACAAAATTTTCTCATACTTGCAACAATCTCCCCCTTTGTCATTGATGGCAACACATGATGTGAAAAACCATCAAAGACAACAATCTACACAATATTCCAAGAGAACACCTTTTATTCCTTTTCTTACTATTTTCACATGTCTCTCTCCCACTTTGACATCAATGAAAAAGATAAAAAGCTTTGATTAATCCCCCTTAGGATTACACCCATTCAACTCATACTGCAACAATGAAAACTTTTCTACTCCCCTTGCGGAGTAGACCCATTCATTAGTCCAGATAAATAAAGAATCTATGAATTCACTGGACTGATGCACCTCCATGTGCACCTATTTTGAAGGGACAATGACCCCCAACCCCTCCCTAAGATACTCAAAAGTATCCTTCAAAAGAGCCTTAGTGAATATATCTGCAATTTGTTCCTTTGTTGATACATACTCCAACCTGACTTCATTCTCCAACACCTTCTCTCCCAAGAAATGATATCTGATAGATATTTGTTTTATTCTTGAATGCATCACCAGATTCTTTGAAATATTTATAACACTTGTGTTATCACAGAAAATAGGAATAGTCTCATCACATATCACTCCAATATCTTTTAGAGTTTGCTTCATCCACAAAATGTGTGTGTAGCAAGATGCTACAACAATATATTATGCCTTTGCAGTGGATAAAGAAATCGAGTCTTGTTTCTTACTCAACCAAGAAACCAATCTTCCACCAAGAAAGAAAGCACCTCCACTGGTACTCTTTTGGTCATCCACACAACTAGCCCAATCTGTATCAGTATAAGCACTCAAGGTGAAATCAACATTCTTAGGATACTGTTGTGCACTTTTCACACACACTCCTCACCAAAGGCAAGGACCCTCTTTTTGCTTACTTCGATTGAAATATTCTCCTTTAGGGTTTGGTTTCTTGGAATTTTGGCTTGGCTTCACCCTAAAATTCAGTGTCTTATCTGCACTTGAGGTGTCTTTGCAACATATTCATCAGAGTTTGGGTCTTAGAAGTTTGCCTCAACTCAGAGTTTCACCCAAGGGCTAGAATTGTCTAAGTCGGGAGAGGCTCGAGAAATTCGAGCTCCATCAGATTTCTCAAGGTTTAGTTCGTCTAGAGATTCTGACCTACCTTGGATTTCCCGGCTTGAAATCATTTTGGATTATCCAAGCTCCCTCAGATTCCCCGAACTCTAATATGTCCAGAAATTTCACCTCCCCTCAGATTTTCCAAATCCTTCCCATGGTTGTATTTCCATGATGTTGTTTCTTTGTCAGTTTCGATTTTTGTTCTTCTTGAGGGAACATTAATGCTTGATTTGATTTATTTCATTTAAAATCTAAGGTTCTTGAGATTAATTTGTTGTGCTAATGCTATCTTGGAAAATCGAATTCTCAATCACTACAATTGTTTTGATCATTTTGTAGAGATGTGTGAGAAAGCTGGTTTATATATGCTTGCGCATTTTAGGGTCTTTTATTTGCAGTTCACTTCTTTGATTTCCAAATTTGACTGATTCTGAAAGTTGATTTGACAATTGAGTTTTCATGTATTTCATTGAATGATTATGAGTCACGTGATAATGGAATCATACTACATATTGGTTTTACAGAGATCATAATCTAAGTCTTAGCATGGCTAACTTGATGATAAAGTGAAATTTGATCATATCCCCTGTTGGTATGAATTGAGGTTTTGTATTTCGGCTCTAATCACTTTGCAGGTACAATGTAGTTATTAAAACAAGCAATATGAGTTTTGAGATGATTTCAGAGAATTCGTCTAAGGTCAAATTCCCCGAAGAGTCAAAATCCCCTAAACTGGAAATTCCCCAAAGCTCTTGAATTTCTAAGGAAAATTCACAAGATCGACAAGGTCAATATTTCATAATAATGCCAAATGTGTGATACTGTGGGTTATGATTGCTGCCTAGAGACAATTCTTAAAGGATGATTAGTTGGCATCTTGAAGATTGTGAATGATGTAACTTATTTTCAATGGTAATAATGATTTCGTTGCCGAAAGGGAAGGATGACTGATTAAAATCATCCACCTATTTCAAAGTGTTAGGTTTGTACAAGATGAGTATGTTGCGAATGAGCGCTTCACACAGACCATAGGATTCTGCAATAACCATATGGTGATTAAGCTAGTAGTTTAATACTTGGAATCAAAGAAATGATGATTCAAATGATGAAAAGGGGCCACCATTGTTTGCATATGCGAATTTGGGAGACCAGTAATGATGAATCATTATCAAGCCAGAAATTGATAGGTGATATAAGAACACGATGTGAATGATCAGTTGATCTGCGTGGTTCCATCTAGGGACTCCTCTACATCACCTGTCATAGGAAAGATGACTACTTTGAATAAATAATTATTGCATTGGATAATTATAAAGGATTGAAAATAATGGTTTTTTCAGCTAGGTGGTGTTCGCTGTAAAAGATAAATAAACAAGGTTGTAAACTCAGAAAGCAGGCAAAGAAAGAGGAGTGTGTGAATTTTGTATTGCCAATGTTTGATGGGAGAATGATAAGGCATGGGTGATGGTTCAGATAGTGGTATGAATCCCACAAATTCAATAGGATGCGACTTGTTTTCAATCTGGGTTAGCGCAACAAAAGGTTTTCATTGTATGCAGAAAGAATTTCTTGCACTCCTAAGCACGAAGATGAGTAGATCATGCATCTTGAAGGGTAGATCACAAATACAATGGAAGGGTAGATCATTCTGCCCATGGATGTAATAGGTCAAAGCTATAAGGAACAAAGGAATGATTTTCATAAATTCCATGCTTAGGGATTAAGGGTTTTGATCTGCAGTACACGAATGATGATCATGGGTTTGCATCAAAGGGGTGCAAATATGTTCAATGTGTTGATTCATGAGGCCAATATTGAAGTACTTTGTTAAGAAAGGATGAATGGTGGAATCACTAAATCCACCGTATCATTAATCACGAAAAAATCAAGGAAATTCAGAAATTTCATGCATGTGAGAAATACCTGAAGCAGTGAGTCTTGGAGATTCCATCAAATAGCAGATTTTTTGAGAGAAATGAAGTTCAGAAAATCCAAGTATAGGAGAATTTTCCAAAGGAACGAGGTTTAGAAAATCCGGACCATGGTGGATTACTCGAAGTATATTGAATCTGTGAGCCTTCAAAAATCCCGAAGTATAGAATGATCGGAGAATTCACCGTCGGGAGGATTACGCGAAAGAAATTAATTTCAAAAAATCCATCACTCAAAGAATTTCTTGAGGTTCTCAAATCCATGAAACTCTAAAATTTGCAGAGACATGGGTTCAAGTATTTCATTACACCAAGGAGTTTGAGAGATATTAGAAATCCATAGAATTAGTTATATACATAGCATGGTGTGATGTGGTTTCTTCAGTCGTGGTGAAAGGCTTCAATGCATAATTCGAAAGGGGAGACTCATGGAGTTCATGATACTCAAATCAATCCTCTGCATAATAGTTTGTACAGACTTGTGCACTTTGGAAAATCCTGGTCTGAAATTGTAATTTGGATGCATCATCACTCGACGTAAACTGCTCATGGGTATTTTTGTAAAAAGGTCTTCATAATCATCGTTCATGGAAAGGGTTATCAGAAAGTGTGACTTTGGGTAAAAAATGTATAATGGCGTGAGGTGGTGTAGCTCGGTATAATGGTTGTAAATATGCAGGGTCCACCCAATAGTTCATTGAAAGGTGTAGAATCCATCATATGATGTAATGGTAGGTTGTGGGAATTCAAATGGCGTTGCATGAATTTACCAACACAAATGTTTCATGATGGAGTAAGCAATTAAATAATGGCATTTAAAGAGCCTCTTGCAAACTGTCAAACGATCATCCTCCTGTATGTTGTTGGCCATAGATCAAGGCCGAGGATTCAAAATTTTCAGAGATATAGCCATTTTGGGTGTGTAATATGTTGAAGACTCCTTATGGAAAATATGCGATGAGAATGAAGAAGCAGTCATTGTTTATCAGAGGAAAAAAGATGCATAATGAAATCAAGTCTCCAAAGAAGATTCATCAAAAGTATGATTGTTCGGGTAATTTGGTCTTCCTTGGATTTTTTGAGAGGATGATTTTTTAGGTAATACACTCTATAGAAGATTCCCCAAAAAGGTGAAATCCCCAAATCCATAAGGCACTTGAATTCCAACACCAACATGCAGGATTTATCACTTAAAAGAAAATGATATGTTGTGTGGGTGGCCATTGCTTGAAGTAGGATTTTGATGGTGATTGCTATATTGATTCAAGGTTTTAATGGAGTTGACCAATATGTAGTCACTTGTATATTGACATTAAAGAATTGGGGTGGCTTGGGAATGCTTCTTCGTTAATATGGAGATCTCCAGGGTTTGGGAGTCACATTGGAACTTGCAAGATGGCGCAAATGTTTGGATTGTTCCATTTTGGTGTTTCATCAACAGTGAAAATAATGGATATAGACAAAATTTTATTTCTTTGAGGAAAACATAGAAATGACATTAGAGTGTCTGAATGACAAAGAAAAGGTACAAAGTGGATCAAGGAGTATTATAGTTTGAAGAAAATCATATTCACAAGAGGTTTGTAGTGGTGTACATTGAAAGTATGGTGCATGATACTCAAAGTATCGATCATATACATTAAGTCTATAGAAATATATTCGCTAAGAATGTTCAATTCACAGAAGTTAGTCACAGCCTTTGGTGAGGCCGTCGTCAATGATGAGAATCATGAAATTCACGTGGAGATAAAAGAAAAGTTTGGAAGCATATTCAGGAGAATCCGTGTTGATGGGGATATAGTATGGGAAATCCGAAGAGGGTTTGCGTGTGAAGTACAAATGGAGGATTGACCATCAAAAGAGTCGATGGCATGTGGGGATGTTGTTGATTTAATTTCGTTGATTTCTCTAGGTATATGAAGGTACAAATTTATTGTGAATAAATTGGGGTTGTTTTTGTTGAACGACTAAGTGGAGGAAATGGAATTCACATTTTATGATTTGAGACAAAATTATATACCATGCAAGGTTGGCAATGTTTGTTTAATATCCATTGGAAAGATTTTATTTCCCGATTTTGACTTGAACAAATGTCCATTTTATGCTAATCATATGATTAAGTATGGATCTTCATGCTCGAGGCTTCTATTGAAGAAAAATGAAATATAAAACTTGGAAAAAGGAAGAAGGATGCAGTTAGTTTATTTGGAGAAAACATATTAAATAATCGATCAAGGGAAATAATTGAAGGAATTATTGATATAAGGTGGTCTCTATTGTCGTGATAGGAAACTGCATTCCATGACAGTATGCAATGAATGCATAGCATTAATCACTCGTCATTAGTTGTGAGGATGGCAAGTTTTGTCACAGGAACTTTTGAGTAGCAACACCGAATTGTGGTGGAGTCATGATTTATGGAAGAATGTCTTTTAATTGAGTAAGAAAATGGTATATAATTCTTGAAGCTCTCTTGAGTAATAAAATGGAGTTAGTGGTCATGAAATATGGATGCAGATTTAGAGAACAATTAGGAAAAAGGGATCAAAGAATGTTGAAATGAGTGAATTCATGATTTGTAGATGTTATTATGCCGAGTACTTTGAATCTTTTATTTATAAATTGTCATCATGGTGAAATTTGACTGTTATAAATAACGACCTTGTTTATCATTGATTCATACATACTAAATAGGCATTTAACCTTCATGTTTTAAATATTTGGTTTTCTTTGTTTAAGCCTCATTTTCTAGTTTTTCAATTGACAAGTTGATCTTTGTATATCTATGTTCATAGGTCAAATGCTTATAATTATAGTTGGTGGGAAAGTTAGCATCCAGGATGTTTATTCTATTTAAATGATCAAGTTGCCTAGGACATTGTATCAAAATGGTAAATTAAGTTACCAAATGAAGTTGCTAAATAATCTTGCATATGGAAGCATGCCAAAGGGGAGGAATTCAAATTGTTCAAGATATCCCACATATGGAGATTTGTCAAACTCTATGTATTTCCAAGAGGGTTCCCTAATTGCAACTACAACTTAAACATTAATGGTAAACACACATAAGAATCCGTGCCACCAACTAGGCTAACTAGAGGAGATTTCTAGAGGACATATGAACCTATTTCTTTCATCCAATCAGGATTTTTGCTGATGACAAGCTGGCAAAATGACTTTTTTCTCATTTCTCCAAAATTGTAACTGAATGTATCCCATTTTATGATGATGTTCCAAGGATTGTAAAACCCTAATGTAATAGCTTGATGCTTCTAAAAGTGCAATTGCAACCATTGGATGAAGTAAATCCCGGCCTTTGATTCAAAAATGTAATATCTATAGAAGGCTAGTGCCTTCTCACTTGTAAGAGGTTAGACCAGGTTAGAATAGTAGATTAGAAGTTGTAGGAAGCCAGAATTGGCTAAAGTTGGGAGTTAGATTATGTAAGCTAGTAGCTATAGGAGAGGATATAAACTGGAAATTGTTATGTAATGCTAGAGAAGTTAATGCAATTGGGTCATTATTTGGTGAACTTTGTGTTGATCTTCAATAGTTTATGGTTTCTTGTTCTTGATTCTCAGTAGTAGATGTTAGATGTTAGATTTTAGTTCCTTTGCAATGATGATGAAGTGTGAATGTGTTGATTGATATCTAGTCCATAATTTTTGGAAATTTTCTAATTGTAGGTTGTTGTGTAAAGTTAGTATGGGCCTCATTTTTTGCTTAGTTCAACTATGGATACTTGTTTACATTGCACCAGTTATTGTGTATGTGGATGAATATTCATAGTCTGAAAATATTTCGATTTCCTTAGAAGATTGAATCATTTTTATGTAGTTGCAGGCTTGTCCTTGATCAAGCAGAGACTAGTTTTATTGGGGATCATTCCATTTGCAACATTCATCATTGTTGTGATTGATCTTAGGAGTTAGTTTAGAATCTCTCTCAACCCTTCTCTTTTACTATTTCTTTAGATCTAGGTTAGTTTTAGGATTGATAGCATCACCATATGGTTACATTTGATGAAAGTACTCTTCCAACATTGTTCATTTGTAAGGTCCCTTGTGATTACTAGCATTTTCACATTATCATTAAGTTGTTTTTGCATTGTCAAGACCTGACATTAGAGACCTTGGGGTTATCTCTTAAGGCTTGCTAATAGAGTTTTACCTTTCAAGAGAGATAGGATACTTGTATTCTGTCTCAGTTGTTGTTGTGCATAAAACACCATCAACAGATACCATAGGCCATAATCTGGTTGACCTTTAAGATATATGAATATCCTCTTTACAACTATAACATGTGCCTCTTTAGGATCTACTTGAAATATGGAAACTAAACATACTCCATGCAGAATATCCAGTCTGGTAGCAGTAAGATACAACAACCCACCAATCATAGATCTGTATTTTCTTTGATTAGCTTTAACAAATTCATCATCTCTACTCAGCTTACATCCAGTTACCATAGGAGTACTAACCGGTTTGGAGTCATCCATTCCAAACTTCTTTAACATCTCTTTCACATATTTTTATTGTGAAATGAATATCCCTTTATTAGTTTTATTTTCTTGAAGACCAAGAAATAAATTCAACTCACCAATCATGGACATTTCAAATTATTTTTGTATTTCTTCTACAAATCTTTTACACATGCCTTCATTTCCACCAAATATGATATCATCAACATATACTATCACTATCAACATTTTGTTACCTTGCACTTTGAAGTAAAGAATGGTTTTAGCAGAGCCTTTATTGAATCCTTTTTTTGTCAGGTATCTATCCAATCTTACATACCAAGCTCTAGGAGCTTGCTTCAGTCCATACAATTCCTTCTTCAACTTACATACCATATCTAGTTTGTCTGATAACTGAAATCCTTGAGGTTGTTCCATGTATACTTCTTCCTCCAATTCGCCATTTAGGAATGCTAACTTGACATCCATCTGATATACTTTGAAATACTTGTGGGCATAAAATGCCCAAAAAATCCTAATAGCTTCCATTCTAGCCATAGGGGAAAATGTTTCTTCAAAATCTATGCCTTCAACTTGTGAGTATTCCTTTCATACAAGTCTTGCTTTTTTTCTTATAACTTCACCATTTTCATTCAACTCATTCTTGAACACCCATTTTGAACCAATAATATTCTTATTCACAGGTCTAGGAACTAATTCCCATGTCTAATTCTTTTCTATTTGATATAACTCTTCTTTCATAGCTCTAACCCAACTCTCATCTTGACATGATTCACATATAGATTTAGGTTCTATTTTAGAAAGTAAATACATATTTACCTCAGCTACTACTTTACTTCTAGTCCTCACACCTTCACTCTTATCTCCAATTATCTATTCCTCTGGATGATTCATCTGCACATACTTAGGAGTCTTAACAGTAGGTTCTGGGATTTCTTCTTCTTCTTCCCTGAGGTTGTTCCATGTATACTTCTTCCTCCAATTCACCATTTAGGAATGCTGACTTGACATCCATCTGATATAATTTGAAATCCTTGTGGGCATAAAATTCCAAAAAAATCCTAATAGCTTCCATTCTAGCCATAGGGGAAAATGTTTCTTCAAAATCTATGCCTTCAACTTGTGAGTATTCGTTGCATACAAGTCTTGCTTTTTTTCTTATAACTTCACCATTTTCATTCAACTTATTCTTGAACACCCATTTTGAACCAATAATATTCTTATTCACAGGTCTAGGAACTAATTCCCATGTCTAATTCTTTTCTATTTGTTGTAACTCTTCTTTCATAGCTCTAACCCAACTCTCATCTTGACATGATTCACATATAGACTTAGGTTCTATTTTAGAAAGTAAATACATATTTACCTCAGCTACTACTTTAATTCTAGTCCTCACACCTTCACTCTTATCTCCAATTATCTATTCCTCTGGATGATTCATCTGCACATACTTAGGAGTCTTAACAGTAGGTTCTAGGATTTCTTCTTCTTCTTCTTCTTCTTCTTCTTCTTCTTCTTCTTCTTCTTCTTCTTCTTCTTTCTTCTTCTTCTTCTTCTTCCTCTTCTTCTTCCTTCTCCTTATTCTCTTCAGGTACTTGTCCATAGATAGGATCATCAGGTTCAACTTCACTTATCTCAATAGGTCTGTGCATGTCCTCATCAACTTTAACATTAGCAATCTCAACAATCTTCCTCAATCTTTTATTGAAGCATCTATATACTTTGCTGGTAGTAGAGTACCCAAGAAAAATTCCTTCATCACATCTAGCATCAAACTTCCAAAGATTTTCATCATCTCTTTTAATGTAATATTTACTTCCAAATACCTTAAAGTACTTCACAGTAGGACTCTTAACAGTCCATAACTCAAAAGGAGTCTTTGTGTTGTTGCCTCTAATCTGAACTTTGTTAAGAACATAAACAATAGTGTGTATTGCCTCTCTCGAGTACACATCAGGTACATTTGATTCTTTCATCATGGTTCTTGTAGCTTCTTATACCATCTGGTTTTTCCTCTCAACTACTCCATTCTGCTGAGGGGTTCTCGGAGTAGAAAACTATCTTTTTATGCCATGCTCTTCACAAAATGTATTAAATTCACTAGAAATGAATTATCCACCTCTATAAGATCTCAAACATTTGATTCTCAAGTTCACTTCATTTTCCACTCTTGATTTGAACACTTTAAACCTATCTAGAGCCCATCTTTTCTCTAAGAAAAGTGACCCATGTCATTCGAGAATAATCATCAATAAGGAGCATGAAATACCTGTCACCATTCAGGCTTCCTATTCTAGTCAAACCACAAAGATCAATTAGAATTAATTCTAGCATCTCGATAGTAGATTGCTCTTTTCCCTAAAAACTGCATCTTGTTTGTTTCCCCAATTGACAACTTCTATAAATAGTATTAGCAGGCTTTGTGATTCTAGGCAGACCTTCGACAACATCTCTTGAACTGATCCTAACCAGATTATCAAAGTTTACATGTCCCATTCTCCGGTGCCACAACCAACTTTCATTGACTTGAGATACAAGACACTGACCATCAACACCCTTAAGCTGATAGTTGTTTCCATGAGTTCTCCTTCCTGCAACAACCATATCTTAAGATTCTTTTCTGATCTCGTAGGTATTATTCTGAAAGACAAGTTTAAAACCATTGCTACACATCTTTCCAACACTCAAAAGGCTATGCCTTAAACCCTTTACATAATATGCATTATCAATGCTCTGTATTCCATCAAAACTAATTGTACCTTTCCCAACAATCTTTGCTCCCAAATCATCACCAAACATGACTAGACCACCATCATACTTTTCAAGTTTAGTAAACTTAATTTTATCTTTGGTCATGTGATTAGAGCATTCATTGTTAATCACCCAGTAGTCTTCATCCCATCTAGCATGAAAGGCAGTGACCAAAGTACCTTCCATCTCATTCTTTTTGTTCTTTGGAACATTCTTTCTTGCACATTTTCTAGGGTTAGCAGACATAGATTTATTCTCCAAAGCTAAAAAAAAGCATTCACTATCATCACCCTCATAATCAGATTCATTATCAGAGATTCTGGATTCTTCTTTAACACAATACAACTTTTTATATTTCTTATCATTTCTATCCTTATCTTTATGATCCTTTTTCTTCTTATGTATAGCTCTATTTAGACATCTTGAAGCATAATGACCAATATTACCACAACTAAAACATTTAAAGGGAAACATACCTTTATACTTACTGGTACCTTTCTTTAACTTCTTGGTAAAATTCGCTTCTAACTCATCAGAACCACCACTATCCATATCATCATCAGTCTTTGTTGCTTTAAATGTTGTTTATGTATTTTCCTCTTTCTTTCCAAACTTTCTCATTTCAAATGTTGTCAAGGTGCCAAATAGCTCTTCTTTAGTGTATTTCTTAGGATCATACATTTCTTCAATAACTGAGATCTTAGCACTGTAGCACTTAGGTAGGGTTATTAGGATCTTCTCAATTATATATTCATTAGTTAGTTTTCCCCCTTGATTCCTGACATCATTTGCTGCAAGTTCAACCCTATGGAAATAGCTTGCAAAATCTTCACCTTCTTCCATTTTCAAATTCTCATATCTGTGCTTTGCCATCAACTGCTTTGTCAATTTCACTCTGTCATTTCCTTCATAAAGATCCTCCAAATTATTCCAAACTTGATAAGCAGTGTCCAAAGAAAGAACCTTAGTTCACTTAGTTTTAGACAGAGCACTGAAAATAGCATACCTCACCTTCCCATTTTCCTCATAAGCAGAAACCTCATCTGCAGTAATAAGACCACCCGTCGGAGCAACATACTTCGTCTCATTAGACTTCCAAGTATTGTAACCAGGAGAAATAATATATTCTCTCATTATCACTTTCCAGTCATTGTAATCAGATCCATCAAACATAGGGATCACTAACATATGCGCCATCAGATCTTCCTTAAGTGGTTAAGCTCCACACCAAGGAACCAAAGCTTTGATACCAATTGTTAAAAGGTTCAAGACAACTGAGAGTGGGGGGGTGAATAAGTTGTCACCAAATTTAAACTCAAAACTCTAATACTTATCAATTCCACAACCACACTATTCTATTATTAAGTATGAACATGAAATACAGATAACAAAAAGCAAAATCAACACAATGAACACCATATTTTTTGTCGAAAACCCAATAAGGGAAAAACCATGGTGAGGATTAACTCACAATATAAAGAGATAGAAAAAATGAATACAAAGGCTCACTATGAAGGGCTCATTGTCCAAAAGAGGACTCATTGTCTAGATACAAAGGCTCACTGCCTATAGAAAGGAGTCACTATCCAATAGGGAGGCTCACTGCCTACAAATACAAAAGAAAAAAAAAGATCCACCACAACAATTTACACACACATCCGTAGCCTTGATTAGAAGATTGCAAAATCCTTCAACTCACTGCCTTCATGAATCTAACACAATGAAGTAATGCTACCTCAACTCACTTTTGCACAACTCTTCTCTGCACTTGTGGCTTACTTCGTTACTTTGCATCATCCAAATCTTCGCATCTTGATTTGCATTTAAACCATCTTCAACCTTAGAAACTTTCTCCAAGGTCGGCCACATCAGCTTCATTTCATAAATTCAAATTTGGTTGGAAATTCAACATTCCTGTGGTGGAAAGGAATGAGAGTGGACATATTCAATACTTAACCAAGACCAAAAATAACATCTTAGATCAACCACATGCTTCCTTATATAAGTTTAATTCTTCATATGAAGTGTAAACACTATTTCATCCAAACCTAATGAAAACACAATGGAACATTGAAGTACACACTTCCGAACAAGAAGATAACATGTGGATGACGTAACATGCTTTATCATGCACAAGAACACATCTTATGTTCCTTCAGATACATCTATAGCAAGTGTAACAACCTTCGAACCCAAAACTCTTTCCATCAGTCCATCCAAACTGTGCAAACACATACAACAACTCTGAAACTCAACTTTTCGAATCACCAACTCACAAACAAATTTTCTAGAACCTAGAGAACACCATTAGAAAACATATTCCAGATCCACAAGACCTGAAACAAAATAGTGGAGGGCTATGGAGTAGACACATTTATCCCACTCCACAAAAAAACAACTCTATGAGAACAATTCACACACTGATGAACACAACTTTCATATTCCGTCAAACCAGAAGCTACAAGTTAGTAGATCATCACCAACAACCCTTCAGATCCACACAAGCATAGGATCAACATGGGAGAAATGTAGAGCACATACCAAAGCACATTCTGAACACTTCCATAACTCTGACTTCACTCTTTATTAATTTTCTCAAAAACACTTGGAAACCCATCATTTCAGCACATCTGCAACATCATAAAGATAGCTCTATGTACTCACAACATCTCAATAGTATCACAATGCACAATCTACATTATATTGAATTGTGTTGAAATCAATGACAACATTAATGACAACACCACCAAACTTGCTCATACTTTTAACAAGTACTCCTATGGTGATCAGATGTAAGTTGAGTAAATATGATGAATCTACTAAAACTGATTAGAGCAAATACATATCTATGATTTGTGGACTGCTATACCTTATTGCTACTAGACTGGATATCATGCATGTAGTATGTTTAGTTGCCAAATTTCAAGTAGAACCTAAAGAAGCACATGTTACAACTATAAAGAGGATATTCATATATCTTAAAGGTACATTGAATTATGACTTATGGTATCCTAAGGATACTAATTTCACTTTAAGTGCTTATATTGATATAGATTGGGCTAGTTGTGTGGATGACCAGAAGAGTACCAGTGGTGGTGATTTCTTTCTTGGTGAAAGATTAGTTTCATGGTTAAGTAAGAAACATGATTCGGTTTCTTTATCCACTGCAAAAGTAGAGTATATTGCTGCAACATTTTGCTACGCAAAGGTTTTGTGGATGAAGCAAACACTGAAGGATATTGGAGTGATATGTGATGATCCTATTCCTATCTTATGTGAAAATACAAGTGCTATAAACATTTCAATGAATCTGGTAATGCATTCAAGAACAAAACATATATCTATTAGATAGAATTTCCTGAGAGAGAAGGTATTGGAGAATAAAGTCGGGCTGGAGTATGTGTCTACAAAGGAAAAGATTGCAAATATATTTACTAAGGCTCTTCCAAAGGATAATTTTGAGTATATTAGGGAGATGTTGGGGGTCATTGGTCCTCTGAACTAGGTGCACATGGAGGTGCATCAGTCCAGTGGATCCATAGATTCTTCATTTATCTTGACTGATGAATGGGTCTACTGCATAGGGGGAGTAGAAAGTTTTCATTGTTGTAGTATGAGTTGTATGGGTGTACTCCTAAGGGGGAGTGACCAGAGCTTTTGATCTTTTCCATTGATTTCAAAAGGGGAGAGAGAGTCATGTCAAAAGTAGTAGAAGAGGAAGAGAAGGTCTTTTCCTAGAATATTGAGAATGCAACAATGTTGTGTAGGTTGTCTAATCTGAAAATAAAGGAGAGTGTTGTCTTTGATGGTTTTTCACATAATGTGTTGCCATCAATGAAAAAGGGGGAGATTGTTGCAAGTATGAGAAAGTTTGGTGGTGTTGTCATTGATGTCAACATGGTTCAGATTGTGCATGTATAGTTGAGATGCTATTGAGATGTTGTGAGTACATGGAGCTATCCTTATGATCTTGTAGATATGTTGAAATGATGAGTTACTAAGTGCTTTTGAGAAAATTAATAAAGAGTGAAGTTAGAGTTATGTATGTGTTCAGAATGTGCTCTGGTATGTGCTCTATGTTTCTTCTATATTGATCCTATGCTTGTGTGGATCTGAAGGGTTGTAGTTGGGGATTTTTTGGTGACAGCTCCTGATTTGTAGCTTCTAGATTGATGGAGTGTGAAAGTTGTGTTCATCGGCGTGTGAATTGGTTTGGTAGAGTTGCTTGTCTGTGGATTGAGAGAAATGTTTCTACTCCACATTTCTCCATTGATTTTTTTTAGGTCTTGCAGATATGGAATATGTCTCGTAATAATGTTCTCCGGGTTTTGGAAGATATGTTTGTGGTTTTGTGCTCTAGAAGTTGAGTTTCAGAGTTGTATGTGTTTACACAATCCAAATGGACTATTGCAAGGTGTTATGTGTTTGAAGGTTGTTGCACTTGTTGCATATGTATCTGAAGGTATCTGAGATGTGTTCTCATGCATAATAAATCATGTTATGTCATCTGTGTGTTATCTTCTTGCTAGGAAGTGCGTACTTCAATGTTCATTTGTGTTTTCATTAGGTTTGGCTGACTTGGTGTTTACACTTCATATGAAGAATTAAAAATTTAATTAAGGAAGCATGTGGTTGATCCAAGACGTTGCTTTTGGTCTTGGTTAAGTGTTTAATTGGTCCACTCTCATTCCTTTCCACCGCAAGAATGTTGAGTTGCCTACCTAATTTGAATTTATGAAATGAAGGGTATGTAGCCAAACTTGGAGAAAGTTTCTAAGGTTGAAGATGGTATAAATGCAAGTCGATATGTGAAGGATTAAATCATACAATGTAACGAAATAAGCCACAAGTGAAGATTAGATTTGTGCAAAAGTAATTTGAGGCAATAGTACTTTATTGTGTTAGATTCCTGAAAGCCGTGAGCTAAAGTTTTCTGCAATCTTCTAATCAAGGCTGCAAATGTGTGTAAATTGTTGTAGTGGATCTTTCTGTTATCTTTTGTATTTGTAGGAAGTGAGCCTCCCTATTGGACAGTGAGTCCTTTCTGTAGGAAGTGAGCCTTTGTATTCGGGCAGTGAGCCCTTGACAGTGAGCCTCTTGTATTCGGTTTTGCTATTACTGTATATTGTGAGTTAATCCTCACCATGGTTTTTCTCTTATTGGGTTTTCCACATAAAATATGGTGTTCATTATGTTGATTTTTCTTTCTATTATTTGCATTTCATGTTCATAATTAATAACAAAAAAGTGTGGTTGTGAAGTTGATAAGTATTTGAAGTTTTGTGTTTGAATTTGGTGACAATTGATTCACCCCCCCTCTCAATTGTCCTGTGCCTTTTAACACATACAACCTACAAATAACCAAAAAACTAACTAACAAATAACTAATAAATAATCTCAACTAACTAAAGTTACTATTATATAATCACTTACATTATTAATTATTATTGAATAATCTCTATTAAGCACTAATTTATAACAACCACCTTTAGTGCTAATATAGTAATTTTATTTTAGTGCTACAATATAAACAATTATCCCACCTCAAATTTCCCCCTCTTGAATACAATTTTTTCTAGATGTCAATTTCTATTGATAATGCATCCAATTACAATGTGCAAATACAAATTTTGTTTTACCCTTATGGCTCCATATAAAAAATTAAATTAGAAATTCAAATACCTCTATCTTCCACTTCACACTTGAGTTAAATTGAAATTTTATTCTCAAATGGTTTTTGGGTTTTGTGCTTCTAGTCAACTAATTTTTAGAACATTTTGAATTTTTGAATTTCATTAAGAAATGAGAAAGATATCATAGTTTTAGTGAGACTGTGTTAAATGGCCAATTTTTTAAAATTAGAATAATATAATTTAATGGTGCCTAATTAGAATATGTTTCCTTCTTTGCAAAAACTAAATTTCCTTCAAAGAGTAGCATAATAGATTCATACCAATCTTGAAATAAACAAACACTCATAACTGAAAGATAAAAAAGCTTCTTCTCAACCACCTTAATCTCTTGCACGTTTTTGTAACACCTTTGATTTTTGTATTTTTAATGATGCAAATTATTGTCATTGATGTCAAAAGGGAAATATTTTTTCATTGATGTCAAAGCTTTGCATTATGGGAAATTCTTGCTTTTTATAGTATGCTCATGTCTACTCATGTCTTGGGAGTGCTTTTTGCATTCAACAATGGTAGTTTGATCTTCTCTAAATTGCATCAAGGTTAGGGTTTCATGATTTTCTAGGGTTTTTTCCCTAATTTCTCAAAACCCTAAGTGTTCTCTTTGGGTGTGCACTTTATCTTCTAATTTTTTGTTGACTTACTCTAGGCCATTCTAAATTGCTTAATTTACAACTTAAGCCCCTAGGTATCATTGGTTTATCGACCTTGTGCATTGCCTACTTGGCTCAAAAATATTTTCCTATGTCTAAAGTCCTTTAGCAGTGATTTTTGATGATGTCAGTGGAACATATGGTGCAACCTCAGTTCTGGGCTTGCAGTTACATGGAATGGAAAAAAGTGGTGATATTTCACAAGCCCACACAAAGAGGGAGAAGAAAGGAAGAAAGTATTGTGAAAGCCCAAGTAGGTGACATGTAGAAAAGGTGGGCCAAAAAAAAGTATGTTGTGTAGATACATGTTTTTTGTGTCCACTTATCCACAAAGGTTATGGCAGGTCCCATTTATAGTTCTATAGTGTTGCAGGAGGTTGGCATGTGGTAGTTTTTTGTGTGATTGCAAGAAAAAAGAAAAGGTAAGAAAAAGTTATGTTGTGTTGTAGGATGTCGACATGTGGCAGTGTTTCATGTGTTTGTAAGTAAAAATGAAAGAAAGGAAAAATTTATGTGGTGTAGCAGAAGGTTGACAATGTCCAAGATGACTTATCAACATTAGATCGGATAGCTACCTACATCCACAGAGAAGAGAGAGAAGGTTCTGTAGGGGCTCATAATATTGACACATGGTCATGCTTTTCTTGTTCACAAGAAGAAAGGGAAAGAGGAGAGAGAATACTCCAGGGGCTTGAAATGTTGATGCATGACCATGTTTTTCTTGTCCACAAGAAGAAAGGGAAAGAGGAGAGATAAAAATATAGGGGCTTGGAATGTTGATAAATGGTCATGTTTCACTTGACTGCAAGAAGAAAGGGAAAGAGGAGAGAGAACATGATAGGGGCTTAGAATGGTTACATGTGGCCATGTTTTTCTTGTCTACAAAAAGAAATGGAAAGATGAGAGAAAGTATTGCAGGGGCATAAAATTTTGACATGTGTCCAAGACTTTTTAATTGTAGCTCTATAGATTTACAAAACAACATGTGTTCATGGTGGCATATGTTGAAACAATTTTCAATGTGGTATTTAAATTATTATTGGTTGTGAAATATTTACCTGTCAGCGATATCTTGATTTAAATGTGTATCGTTTATTTTGCTCGCGATGATAAAAGTCAATGAATCTAATTCAAATGTGCTTAATGAATAGCTCTTGGTTCTAAATTTGAATTGCATAGGCTGACATGGTAGAGATTGTTAAGAATTTATATAGGTTGACTTGATTTACACCAAATGTGCTATTTTTTTTTGTCTTGGATGATATTGCAATATATTCTATCAATGTAGATCATTATATAAGGAAATTACTTTGATTCATTGAGTGTGTTTATAATAGTGCAATCTCTAAGTTTGTACATAGTTCTTTAATATGTTTGAGCACTTCATGTTGAATATTTCAAGGAAAATGATGTTTATGTAATGTAGAGTAGTGTATGTATCCGAGGCTCTGAAATTGACAGAAAAATTGTAATATCTCTCTATAAGCTTCATGAAAGCAATTTGTCTATAAACTTCTCTACAATCATTTGTGAAGAACTCTATGGTTGGTGCCACAACTCATGCGAGGTTGGTGCCTTTTTTTCATTGAGTTGGTGATTTATTTATGAGGATGGTTCCTCTAAATAGGTTGGTTCTTATTAGTTTGGCTTGGGGATTTGTGTCTCCATTAGGTTGTTGCCTTCAAATTTATTGTAACATTTAAATTTCATTGTGAGGTTGGATTTGGACAATAGATCCAATTAACTCTTCTCACCATAGTTTTTCCCTTTAGGGTTTCCATGTAAATCTAGTGTTGTCTTATATGATTGTGTTGATTGTTATTTTTAATTTCATTGTTCATGCTTTGATGATTCATTGGTGCATTGAGTAAAATTAGAATTTAACGATATATTGATTCACCCCCCTCTCAAAATATTTGTGTTCAAAAATTGGTACCAAAGCTAAGTTCCTTGGTGTAGCTTAATAGTTGAAGGTAGATCTTGGATTAGAACACATGGGAGGTCATGATGGATGACACTCAAACAAGGCACCAAAATTTAATGGCACAAATTATGTCTACTAGAATATAAGGATGGAAGCATACCTAACTTCATTAGGGCTTGATGTTTGGTAATCTCTTTTGGATGGTTATATTACTCCTAAAAATTGTCCAACAGATTAGGCTAATAAGAAAACATGTGAGTATAATGCTAAGGTTAAGATTGCTATTTTGAGTGGACTAACAAATTTTGATTTTATCAAAGTAATGCACTGCAAGTCTGTTAAGGACATTTGGTAAAAACTTCATATCATCTATGAAGGTGATGATAAGGTGTAGCAAGCCAATGTACAAACTCACAAAAGCATGTTTGAAAATATAAAGATCAAAGAAGAGGAGAATATTGCTGATTAGCTAATCCAAGTGGATGAAATAGTTATTTCTATTAGAGGACTAGGTGAAAAATTGAAAGAATGAATAATTATCAAGAAGGTACTTAGATATATCTCTCCATGGTATGATGCAAAAGTTTCTACTATTGAAGAAGCTAGAGATTTGAATAAATTTTCTGTGGATGATTTATTTGGATCTCTCATTGCTTATGAAATGAGGAATGGAAATGAAGAAACATCGAAGAGAGGAGTTGATTTCAATGTATTCAAAAAAGAGAAGGATGAGGAAGCTAACTTCGTGAGGAAGCTTAAGAAAGGATTTGGAAAGTATAAAGGTAAGCCACCTTTCAATTGTTTCAATTGTGGTAATGTAGGTCATATTGCCTCTATTTTTCCTTTTGGAGAAAATCAAAGTAATGATCATTACAAAAATAAAAGGAAGAACCCTCATAAGCACAAGAAGAACCTCTTTTAAAAAAATGACAATAAATCATTTGAGGAAACCAATCATTGAGCTTTTGAAGAAGAAAAAGATAAAATCCTATTCATGGCATTGGAAGTTATAGAAGATGAAGAAAAACATGGAGGAGATGGTGAATACATACTTTATCCCAATGAAGAAGAATGTGAAGTAGATATAGAAGGAGAAATCATAGCTACATTAAATGATCTAAAAGTAGAAAGGAAAAAAAATCATAGACTGAAGGGGGAGCTTGAAGAGTATGAAAAGATGATTATTGATCTGAAAATCTAGATATAAGAGACAAAGAGGATAGAAGATGTCTTGTTAGAAAAAATGAGAGAAAAAGAGATAAACTATGTGAAATGAAAGGAGAAAGATGATTGGATAAGGTGTTGTGGATGATGATTATTAAAGTGGGTCACCAAAATGGAACACCTAAAATGCACCTTTTCCCTAATTTCATTAGAAAAAAGATATCTCCAAAGGATAAAATTGACTTTCAACCTTGAGATGAGTCCCTAATAGGAGGATTTGCTATTTTATTATTATATAAATGACTAAAATGAACTTTTGGGAGATAAAGTTAAATTCCTTAATAAACTCAATTATGTGACCTAAAACTTGTATTACAGAGTATTATGATAGCATAAACATAAACAATAACTTTCAGGAAGATCTGAGAAGGGAAGAATGGTATGTACTTGGCTCCAAAAGTGGGTTTTAAACATTATTGAAGGAAAAATTCACCCTAGGGTCAATGGATCTCTGTATAGGGGTCAAAAATCTGATTTGACAGTTCTCAGATCCTGGATCTAGGCTTCTAATTTCTCTAGATTGCACTATCAAAAGATCAAAAATAAATGCTATAGGTGAGTTTTTCGTGGCTCAAAAAATTTGCCAATTTTTTTGAAAAATTTGCAAAATTTCTCTTTTGAGTGATTTTCAATCCTTTTTCAGTTGCAAATTTGCACATATAAAGAGAGAAGAAAATTGTTTTTTTTTGGGTGAATAGGGGTTTTCCTTGCTCAAACCCTAGTTTGGTAATTAAACCTTAATGATAAAATAATGATAAATGAAAGGAATTTGATGAATCAACAATGCTATGTCACAACTCACTAAACCCTTAATCGCTTCCCTTAGAGGACTGAAGTCTAACACATCTCTCTACTTGGATTGGATTTTTCTTAAATTGGCTTGAATGATTTCTTGATTTGATGCTTGAATGCTTGAAACCTACATCACAATGTTAGCTCCAAAGCACCATATGAATACAAATGAACCTTGAAATGATGATATAACCTTTATTGATGTTTTAGATGACCGATAGATTTTCTCTTCAATGTTCTTGACAATAATTTTCGCTCATATAATCTCTTGATTATGCTTTTTAAGTTTTGATTGATAAAAGAACTATGTATTTATAAGGGTTTATATAATTTCCCAAGAATCAGATTCCACAAGCCAAAATTTGAAACATGAATTTGAATCATTAAAATGCTGCAAAAAACATATTAAAAATTGGGTCTTGACACTTAAGGAGGACCCATTCGCCCTTGGGTGAATGGGTTTTGGGACCTAAATCTAGGACATACATTTTCCAAGGTGTTTAAATTAATGATGGCAATTTTTTTATATAATTTTCCCTTTCGAAAAACAAGAATAATAAAGCTTTCAAATGCATAATTTAGGTAATTAGAAGCTTAATTAATTCCAATTAATTAGGGGGGTGCAAACATAGTGTGAAAATGTAAAGGAGTACATTTTTTTACACTAAATTTATCCCCCAATTTAGTGAGAGTATGAGCCCACACTCAAACTCACACTAAAGTAGACAAATAAGTCAAGAGAGGTCTAATTGTACAATTTTTAGAAAGATGAGATGAAAATAATCAAGGAGGATGATCAAGCCCCTAAGATCAAAGATCCCATGGAAAACCAACTGAGGCACAAAGAGACATATGAGTGCAACAGTGACAAAAGATACAACATCATACAATGTCAAAATAAATGTAAAGATAAAGAAGAAAATGGATCAAGCCTAGGTTGTTTTTCCAAAAATATGCTCACAAGGGCTAGTGTAGTCTGATACACACTAGGTGAGCCCCAAGGAAATTTGAGAAACAAAAAATGGTTTGGTGTAGTCTGATATACAATAGGTGTGTACCCACAACCATATTGAAAGTTATACTCCCTCATAACTTTGATAAGGTGCCACATACAACAGTCACAAGGCTAGCAAGCTAAATTGTGCTAGACACTCATGGAATAAAGGCACCACAAAGCAAGTTGTGTTATGCTTGGTGGAAAATACTTTTGTTTCTGATAGATGAAGGGGTTTTTATTTGTTCAAGAAACGTCTCACTTTAGGGAACATCAAACTTGATATCATCATCAAGAGAGGACTAATTGGGAGATAAAAGATTCACACCTTTGGGAATTCAAGCGATAGTATTACCACTAAGAGGAATGTCATATACCAATAAAGGTCATGCTCTTGAAGGACATCAAACCCGATATCACCAAGAAGACACATTACATGAAATAAGAAGACCACACTTTGAACAAGGTCATGTCATCAAGAAAGCAACATGCAGGAGGCATAATACTGCCAACTTTAAAGAAATTGCTAAACACCATGTTGTGAAAAATTAGTTTAAAGTAGAAGATGATAAATTCCAAGTGATATAGGAGACATGAGAGCTTATTTGGAAAGCCCTATGCCAAACATATGTTTCCAAATAGAGATACATCATGGAAAGGAAGTTACCCCCCATATGCAATCCTAAGATAACACATAAGGGATCCATGGATTTGGGGTCAATGTATGTCTTTGTTACAATGATATAATAAAGCTCATAATCATCATAATTCCCAAAATAACTCATGGAACAACGAGCACACATGAAGAATGACAAATAGAAAGAAAAAAACAAAGGATAATCCTTTTGAGTCAACATGAAAGAGACCTAAATGTCTTGACACTTTGAATCATCCGCAAATGGAAAACACAAGAAAAATGAAAAGACAATGATTACGACATATAGAATAAGGAAGATACAAATAGAAGAATATCACAATAGATTCACTTCCTTTGTATACTTGCACCAATGAAGTGACAAGGGTCATCTAAAGTATGGGGGATCACATTATGCACATGCAATCACACAAAGAACATGAATAGGCATAAAGCTAGTATTAGACATGTGAGTCAACCTAAAGAAAGTTATCCACATCCCAATATTTTTCATCATATATGGAAGGTGAATGACTAGCCAAAGGGGTAACAATGAGTTCCAAACTAGGACAAGGCTATCTAACTCCTTGCCCCTCAAATGTAGGAAAAGGATGAGTCAAGATAGATGATGAGAATGTGCTCCTTGAAATAT
This sequence comes from Sequoia sempervirens, assembly GCA_007258455.2. Taxonomy (NCBI): domain Eukaryota; kingdom Viridiplantae; phylum Streptophyta; class Pinopsida; order Cupressales; family Cupressaceae; genus Sequoia; species Sequoia sempervirens. The sequence goes on from VDFB02101103.1 coordinate 61,759, forward strand.
GGAAATGGTTTTGCATTAAATGTAATACATGTAATAGCGAGCATGCTATGATTCTACAACTATCACATGGAAAGGAGAAAAGTACATACATACATAGTAATCAATTATATTATCAAGTAGTTCTTTAATAACACCGAATTCTTGAACTATCTTATCTAAAGCATGACATTCATTATTAGTATGACCAAAATTTTGATTATATTGACAATGAAACATATTTGTAATTTTTCCTTGTTGATCTTCTTTGATAGGTGGTAATGTTATGAGACCTTGGTCAAGGAGTGTGTGTAAGGCTCTTTCCTTTTTGGATATGGGACAAGGAAATTTCAGCTTCTTGAGTTTCTATGGCTTATTTTTCTTGATTTGACAACTTGTTGAGGTGGAGGTGGAGGATGCAAGGTGACCCTATCATGCCCATGAGGCATTAGTTGGTGTTGGGAAGCAATCTTGTGAAAGAGAATACCTTTCCCATTGGGAGAGGTAGTGGGATGAGGGGATCCTTGATATCCTAGTCCCTTGGTATTATCTGGTGGTTGTTCTAGCAAGTGATGTATTTCATGTTCACTTGGTATGTCACATCCTTGTTTTCTTAAGATTTTAAAGACCTAATCATAACACTCTCCTAAGTTGATAGGTGTATTGGTAACTCGATGAGCATAGGATAGAAGAGTATCACTATTGTCCTTGTTAACAAGTTCTTTCATGATTGATGGTTGAGGCTTACTTTTTTGTTTCAATTTTAGGATGCAAAAGGTTGAACATGTCAAGTGATGGGATGATAGGAGGTGTTTGCATGGATGGGTAGAAGGATGCATTGTTCTCAAGGTTATGTAAGGAGTGTTGTATGAATTTTTGCATGCTATCTTCATCTTGGCCTAAGATATTCACCTCACAGGAACATTCATTAGGAGGTGAAGATTCATGAGTGTTATTAATTACATTAGGATCATCTCCAAATATACAACTTGAAACACCAACCAATGGTCTTAAGGTCATCCATATGTTACCAAAACACATATCCATAATAATGCTTGATGTAAAGTTTTAGATCTACAATGATAATTGACTGCTTTTAAAATGCATGAACCTAAAAATGATATCTTTTGAATGCATTTTTTAATTTTTGAACCAATGCACTTGTTTTGACCAATTAACTTGAATACAAATAATTTGAAAAAATTACAATTCAAAAAATTGAAACTAAGATCTACAAACAACCAAAAATAAAGAAAACATAGACTGATTTATGCCTAAAAATTTAGAAAATGGCTTGTATAAGGATGCATTCACCCTAGGGAGAATGGGTCCTTGCAAAAGGGTTTGAAAAATTAAGTTTCGAGTTTCTAAGTTGATGTTTAAGGTTGTTGTTTCAAGTTGCAAATAGATACTTTTAGTTACAGATATCCATATTTTAATGTTTAGATGCAAATACAATTTGATGGAAAACAACAAGCAAAATGATAACTGTTTAGATGCAATTTTGTTTGAATTTTTTGATGTAAATGAATGAAAAACACTAATATGTAGACTACTATGTAAAGTGAATGCAATATCTATGTAAATTTTTGGATTTTTGATATTTTAAAGAATGCAAAATGCAATTTTAAAACCCTAAATGAAATGAAAACTAATGCAATTTTGAAAACCCTAAATGAGATGCAATGCAAACTAATGCAAATCCTAGATCTAGGGTTTTGAAAGACTACCAAATGAAAAAGCTTATAGTGTAAGAATGTTGGGTTTACCAAAATGAAATGAAAGGAAAAAGATGATTTGGGTAAGGTGTTGTGGATGATTTGTTAAAGGGGGTCAACAAAATGGAACACTTAAAATGTACCTTTTCCCTAATTTCATTAGAAAAAGAGATCTCCCAAGGATAATATAATTGACTTTCAACCTTGAAACGAGTCAACCTTATTAGGAGGATCCGTTATTTTATCATGACAAAAATGACTAAAATTTACTTTTGGGAGATAAAATTAAATGCCTTAATAAACTCAATTACATGACCTAAAACTTGTATTGTAGAGTATTATGATAGCACAAATAGGAACAATAACTTTCAGGAAGATTTGAGAAGGGAAGAATGGTATGTACTTGGCTCCAAACGTGGGACACTTTTGAAGGAAAAATTCACCCTAGGGCGAATGGGCCTCTATACAGGGGTCCAAAATCTGATTTGACAATCCTCAGATCTCAGATCTAGGATTTTTTATTTCTCTAGATTCCACTATTAGAAAATTAGAAATAAGTCCTATAGGTGAGTTTCTGTGGCTTGAAAAATTTGATGGCAACTTTAACAACTTTGTAAAATTTCTCTTTTGAGGGATCTTCAATCCTTTTTCACCTATACATCTACACATACAAAGAGATAAGAAAAATGTTTATTTCTTGGGTGAATAGGGGTTTTCCTTGGTCAAACCTCTATTTGGTAATTAAACCTTAATGATAAAATTATGATAAATGAAAGGAATTTGATGAATGAACAATGCTATATCACAACTCACTAAATAGTTAATGGATTCCCTTAGAGGATTGAAGTCTAACACATCTCTCTAAGGATTGGGTCTTTCTTTAACTGGTTTGAATTATTGCTTGATTTGACACTTGAATGCTTGAAACCTTCATCACAATGCTAGCTCCAAAACATAATATGAACACACATGAACCTTGACATGATGATATGACCTTGATTTTTGTTGTAGATGATTGGTAGATCTTCTCTTCAATGCTCTCAACAATATTTTTTTCTCATATGATATCTTAACTATGCATGTTAAGTTTGAATTGATAAAATAGCTATGTATTCATAGGTTTTTATCTAATTTCTTGAAAATTAGATTCCACAAGTTGACATTTGAAACTTGAATTTGAATCATTGAATTTCTACCAAAAACATATTAAAAATTAGGTCTTGGCACTTAAGGAGGACCCATTCACCCTTGGGTGAATGGGCCCTAGTGGAACCCTTGTTGTTTCATGTTTCATTGGTCTGAAAATGATTTTCTTGGGTGTCTATTTGGTCTGGTAAGACTAGGGTTTAGGGTTTTATGTGGGGAGCTATTTTTTCTTAGAATATTTTCTCCTATTTCTAAACCCTTGGTCTTCTAGTCTAATCCTTTATTGACCTGTTGTGGCCCATTTTTGGTTGGTTTAGAACAATTCATGTACTTGAATCCATGAAATAACCATCCCCTTGTGGGTAGGGTTCCCTGTTACCTATCACTTAAATTTTTCTCATGTGCCTTGGTCCGAGAAATTCCTTT